>CAMOHE010044249.1:109635-120201 GCA_946598075.1 Artocarpus hirsutus | reverse complement strand
AACACCATTCTCATTTTAAAATTAATATGATGTTTTATTCTCATTTTACAGCTTTATATTCTAAACACTAGTTTGAAACCACCGTTTAAATTATATAGTTTAAAACACACAGTTTAAACTACAGTTTAAACTATATAATTATATACCACACTATTTTAAACTCGCGCATCAAACAAACCATAATTTATCTGAAGGGCGAATATATCTAGAGAGCAAATGTCCAGAATGTGAAGAGGACGATTATTTTTAAGCTTCGTAGTAAAAAGATTTTTCTATACTGGGTGAAAATATGCCCACCATGTCAAACGAGAAGAAATCAATTAAGAAGTATGAATCACAACTTTATTCCTTGTTGAACAAAACTTCACAGCTTGGGTTTACAACCCCAAGAAAATTTAAATAATAATAATAATAATAATAAAAAGGAAATAAAATTTCATAGCTTTGAAATAAATCCCTCTTGCCAAGGCTTTTTGAATTTGACAAAATCAGTTAAAACTCATCAGTTTCAACTCAAAAAATATAAAGCTCTCGTGTATGCAACGGTGTAAAGCAAATGTATATTATTATGTAAAACTATCACATACTACAATACTTTTAGTTCAAAGTCTTAATTTCAACTTACTTCTCAAACACCATTTCAACTATCAATTAAGGGTATCGTCTTAGATGATTATGTGCGGATTACAATAGATCAACAATGCATTGTTGACCATGATACACACGAAAGAGTAAAAGACAAGTCAATTACTCAAACCAGTTATCCCCTTTAAATTGTATTTATCCCCTTTAAATTATGTAAATAAATACAAGTTTAATGTAAAGTGGAAAATATAAACGAAACTTCCAATTGGCATCGTCCATCACCATGGTCCATAAGATAGAAACACTTGATACTGCTGAAAAGAAAACAGGATATCTATATACAAACAAAAAAAAATAAAATTCTAGAATATGGCCTTTATTCAAAAACTAGTATCTTGCAATTCATTGGAGTTAATATTATAGTTCTCGTGGCCAACCAGCATCATATAACTTGACCCATCAAGCCTAAACAGATGCCCTGCAAAAGTGGAAAAAAAAAATATATACGTTTTGCCCCACCAATGTGCAAGATGTTAAAATAGATATTGCAGAACTGTTCATCATACATGAAGTGAACTAGCCAATTATTTCTCAAACATGCATAAAGTACTACTTTATTGCAAAAAACAAACTTTACAAGACTCGGTAAGAAAGAAGAATTGGACTGATAGGATTCCTCAAAACTTCAACTTGTAGAAAATAGATGGCTTGAAAGCCACGCAAACTCAAAGGTTAACCACAGCGTCTCAAATGGGCAAATCAAAGTATGCATTTCAGATTCGACCCTTTTTCAATATGGTCCTTATCATAAAATAGGAGCAAAAGATACTAACTTTCAATGTTCGCAAGGACTTGGCTTTTAGCTTCAATGGAATCGGAAGTCATTTTCTTTACCCAATGACCATTTTGGACTCTGGACCCCGATATGGACCCGTTACAAAATAATCGTCATCGAATCTGGGTATGGCTCTCTATGAACTTAGCCTATCCACAAGTCCCGGACTTGCCAGCCAAATCCTAAGATATTTGTACAAGGAATTGACCAGGTTAAAGACTAAAACCATAAATCCCCAAGATATTAATGGTTAAAGACCTCCATAAACAATCATACGAAAAAGAAAAAACTGAACAATACTAACCCTAGAGACACCAGCAAGGCCAATTACCAATCGACCAAAAAAGGTTTACCTATTTTGTGTGATTCTATGATTATTATTATTATTATTAGGGTATGTATTGGTCTCGAACTTTCACAGCGCAACAATAGTAATTGTAAAAACTCCAAAGATGCAGAAGCCAAATAGCATTCAATAGTTCCTTCAACACATAAAAGTTAAAGGGTAACAGGAGGAAATAACTCATAAATCTGTGTATAGCCAAATGATAAAAATACTCAGATTCTAAAATTTCACTTGACCAAGAACTGCCACCAAGAAATAACAAGCAGAAAAGCGTTAATCTTGATCTAATATCTAACAAAAATGGCCTACATAAAGAAACAGTCTGATTGGTTTGTCTAAACTAGCAAAACTAGATTCCAAACTAACCATTAACAACCTCAATAGCTACACAATTAAAAAAAGGCAATCTTCAACATTGTGGCAAACTTAAATTCTCTATCTTTTTTAGCAGAATCATTATTTGGTTTCTTGTGAGGCACACATCAAATTTGAAAAGTAAAAAAAAAAAAAAAAAAAGCACTAGAGCATAAATTAGATTCCTTTTCACGCTCTGAATCATTTCTCAAGCAAATATATATATATATATATATATATATATATATATATATAAATCGTAACCTTTCCTTTTCAATTTCAACTTTTCTTTAATAGAAAAACAAAACAAAACAAATCAACAAGCAGAAGAAGAACCGAATCAGAATAAAATTGAAATACAAACGACAAACCTCTTAGGAAGCCGAGTGCTTTCCCTCACAAGGGAGGCTCTCGTTGAAGCTCTTCGAGGGGTACTTGGCCGTGATCCCGCCGACCTCGAACACCAGATTCTCGCCGCTGGAGCGAATCCCGGTGATCGACCACCACTTGAAGAACGCGCGGACCCTAATCCCGTCCAGCTTCGCCATCTTTCCGTGGTCGATCTTTCCGGTGATCCTCTTCGAGTACGTGGCGATGTAATTGTCCGGCGGGAGCGTGACCTTGCACGCGCCTCCGAGGTCGACGGAGAAGTCGCCGTTGGTCTGGTTGATGCTGTAGCTCAGGATGGTGGCGGACGGCAGAAGGCCGATGGGGAAGCCGTAGCTCGTGAGCTCGGAGTGGGCCGGAGACGGAGGCTTGCTAGGATTAGGGTTTTGAGAAAAACCGTCGATTACGAATTGGAGGATAGAGAAGACGAAGAGGAAAGATTTGAATTTGATCATTGTTTTTATTTTTTTAATAAATTTTTTATAAAATTATTTTTTAGTTAATTTTATCTGAAGAAAAAAAATCTTACGAGATTTAAGGAAGGTGAAAAGGTTCTGGTTCTGGTTTGTTTGTCAAATGTGCTCTCTCCAGAAGTAGGTTAAGGAGGAAGAAGATGAAGAGGAATAAGGATAATCAATTGATTTTTTTAACGAAGGACCCGGGATAATGTCGTACGGAAAATGACATTAAAACACGACGTCGCACATGGTTTTCTTTTTCTTTTTAAAAAGATAAATATAATTTGAGGCAAACTTATAATACAACAAAATAATTGATATTAACGGTAGGTCTGTCATTTTAACCAAATTTTGATTTGGACGATTTAATCTATGCCCATAAACAATTCTCTTTTGGCAGACCCTTAACGAATGTTGGAATATCAAATTTTTTGTTTTTTTCGACTGGACAGTTTAACAAATTATTTAAAATTAAAGTTTTAAGTTTAAAAATTATAATATATTATATCTTTATATTATAATAATTTTTTTTCTTACTATACATGTTAAAACTTTACACTTTACATAAGTTAGAATCAATTAATTCTAATATTTCAAACACATACCATGAAAAGCAATGAAGATTTGAGATCTAACTTTGTATTTTAAAGTAGTCCCTCTTGTCTCATAATGATACAAACAACTGAAGCTTGTGTCGTGACATTTGTTGTAAAATAAACTTAAAAAAAATACTAAAAAATCTTTCAATGAATAAAGCTGTGATCTCTTTAGCACATAACACGAGCAATTTGATTGACTGGGCTATATTAGCAACAAAATACAATTATTTATAGCAATGGGGACATTATGTTTTCGCAACCAACCATTATCTCGCGTCTTTAAAAATGAGAGTAAAGCTTGGCAACCACGTTCAACTTATATAATCTTAACTGTTACAATAAAGCTCTATATTTATAGATAAAACAAAAATAAATTGTAATAATTTTTTTTTATATATTATAATAAAATTATTCTAATTTTTAATTATGATTGTGTTGCTAAACACTTAAACTAAAGAATATGATCGTTTGACCTGTTTGCGTAATTCTACTTGATAAATACGACATGCTGTTTTGCCAATTAAGTCTTATCTTCCTTGCGAAGGGGAAGCCCAAGGGCAAGCCCATTTGTGGACCAATTGAGGTTCCCTTGGGCTCCGCATGGACACAAGGGTTTGGTGGGTCAATTTGAGAGATATGATGGTAAAGTTCCAAACATATTATTTCTAATAAATATAAATATATTATTATTTTAAAGTATTTTATGTTAAAATTTAACAAATATGTTTTTTTTAATGGCTGGGTAAATATGTATTATCTAATGTTATTTTGATATTTTTGTTAGAAAAAATAGTATGGATGAAAGGTAGGGGAAAAAAGTTGTAGAACACAATATAAACAATTTACAGTTTGCCTTTTAAACTTTTAATTTAAACAATTTACATTTTAAACAAACAAATCTGTAACATGATCCGCACTTAAGAGCATGAAAATTTCATGAACGTTAACCCAAATTTATAGTGTTGAAAATCTTTAATTAAATTTTGTTAAAATCTATAAATTTGAATAAACTTTATTGTAAATATAAATTTGAAAATTACAAAATTACATAGAAATTATTATAATGCATTAATTTTTACTATTTGTTTAAAATTTTCGCTATTTTTTAACATGACTAGTGATTATATTATAAATCTGAATTTCCCAATAATCTATGAACTATAAGTTTAGTTGCTCCCTAAGCTTTATTATTGGCAACGAATTCGAATTTTTAACAAATAATGTTCTAATAAAACTAAAATCTTTCGGGGGAAAAAAAGACAACTAAAATCAAAATTTTAGAAAGGTATTCATTCACAACTGTACCTTGGAAGTTTGACCTCCAAAATTGAGTTTTTTTTTTTTTTTTTTTAATAAAACTTAGGAGAATTCGAATTCTATTGTCAAAGATAAGAGTCGGTGGAATAGTTGCTAGCCTACAACCCCAAAATTGCAGCCAGATTGTTTAAAGGTTTTTATTTTTCTTTTGCTGATGGGAAGACTACGTAGCAAACCCATGACATCTATTGGGGATATATTTATTTATATATGAGTTCACTCCCGTACGTCCGGATCCTATGTATATATATGTATATATTTTCAACTATGTAGTTCCACTTCTACATCATCAGTAACTACGGCCAATATAACACAATCATGTAATACTAATCATATGATGATCGGATCATCATAATTTTGGCCATTATTAGTTATTACTCAACTCAGTCGGTCACATCAACGCCTCAAGGTTTGCCATTTATGAACAAATATTTGAAATTTTAGAGATCAAAATTTTGTTAAAGAAAATATTTTAACAAAATTAGTTTTATTTTCGAACGTACTCTTGATCTTCATAGCAATACAGTTCCATCCAAGCTCATAAAAGTTGTGAAATCATAAGCAGGAGTGAATCAGGTTTGTGTTCAGAATTTGTTTCTCGAGGAGCGGACACTGCCCATGTGTTTCTTCTGCAATAAATTACGTTAATAATATTCTAGAAGCCCGACATTATCGTTCTTCGAGAACTTTTAATTTCTTGTTTAAAATTTTAATTATAATTGATATTTTACATTCAAGAACTGCAGCATACATTAAAGCTTTACATTAGAATAATTTTTTACTTTTTATTATATCTGTTAAGAGCTTTACACAATTTATAATTGTAACTGACAGATTGGAGCTGAAGTTTTTATAAAATAAGTAAAATTTTACTGCACGGTAATACAAAATCTGCGTTTGATTAAACCCTATGCTTTTTCAAGTTATAAGAACATCAAAAACAAAACAGGTTTGTGAAGTTTAAATAGAGACAAAAGCCAAATATATAATGGCCAATATTCATATGTTCCGACTAGATATACAAGCTTACACGATTATAATGCCACAAAGGCATTAAGACGTCTGAAAATTTAGCAGATGCAGATTATGGGCATATATATATATATATATCTTTTTTTTAAATTCTCTGCACTAGAGAGAATATTACAAAAAGAGAATTTTCAAATGTGTATATTCATATATATATATATATAATATATATATATACAATACGGCTTCTGATGATTATAGAATAACAAGCTTCTTGTGTTTTGTCTTGGCTTCTTTTGTCCTTGTTTGGGAGCAGGAATAACACTTGCAAGTGTCGGATGATGGAAGATAATACTGTTTTGATCAGGATGGAGAATTCCAAAGCTCAGCATTCTTGACCTTAGAGACACTCTCCAACACCTCAAAAGGAAGAATGTCCCCAGTGACTACCACCATCTTGGTTGCTAAATCCACTTTATAGGAGGTCACACCTGTGTTTAACATTGTGAAAAAAGAGGGGGGGAAATATAGAATGAATTTTTATGATGTGGGGAATCCAAGAAATAGATGAACTTACAGGGTTGGTTTGGAAATATTAAAAAAAATGATAAAAAAACAGAGAGAGAAAAGGACTGTAGTACACCTATTTGGCAGTTAAATCATGTTAGAATATTATTGGACCTTTTTAAGATTAGACAGTAGGTATAGGTAATATATGTACATTGTATTTGTATGCTTGTTTAAGGAGAAAAACAAAAAATAGATAAATTTTGAAAAGATGGGGACAAAACAAAATAGAAGAATGAGAATGAGTGAATAAGGTTCATGTACCTTCCATCTTAGAGATATGTTTCTCAACTTTTTTGGCACATCCATGGCAGTGCATGGACACCCTTAGCATTACCATCTGCAAATTAACCAAGTCACATTCCCCACAGATAAAAAAAAGGAAAAAAGTTGAGCACTTCAATTTATGTCTGTATGTGTCAACGAGGAGAGGACCGTATAACGTACAATAAAAAGCTTAACACTAAGATTGTAGAGATGCAACAATTTTAGTGTGATGTAACTAAGAGCCCGTATGCTTTAAGCTAAAAATTTTAGTTCAAATTAATTTTATCACAGTATTTTTTCTAATAAAATTTAAAATTATTGCAACAAAAGTTTAAAATTGTTATAATATTTTAGGTTCCACCTATATTTCTAAACCAGTTCTGAATTTTTTGGTGTCGCATCTTTATAACATGATTAGATTCTCACTGCATACAAAAGCCTATATATACACACATACAATTCATTAAAACTCAAGGACAATTTAACAAGACTTAGATTAAAAGAGAAGAAGACTTGAGGACACATTACCTTGGGCTTCAATTGGAAAGCCAAGGTCTGCTTTCCAGCAACAACATCCTTCAAAGTGAGCGACTTTCTTTCTTCACTAGTGAGTAAAGGGTTTCTCTCAAACTCATCTTCAAATTTCATGGAATTCATGCAGAAACAAGAAGTGCTTGACCCAGAAGAGAGACAAAGACAGTCCAACATCCTGCCAAGACTGAGCTTCCCCATTTTCATGCAGTACTTTGAGAAATTGAGATCTCAGTCCAACAAAGACAAACTTTGACCAAACTTGGTCACTGATAAAGAGGGAAGAAACCAAACCAATTACCTGCCCAGATGTAAATCCGAGGAAAAAACTGGTGAACTAGTGTGGACAATATTAATTTATAATGGGGAGAGAGAGAGAGAGGAGCTAAAGGTCAAAATTTCATTGGGGAAGCAAAAAGTATAGAACCGACCCCAATGAAGAATTATATAATTATATATATATATATATATATATATATATATATATAATCTAATGTGTGTAATACGAGGGACTCAAGCAAAGCCCAAACAGATGGCGCTCTTAACTTGTAATCCTTTCTAGTTAGTAGAAACTGCTTTCACTTGGACTAGATTTTGTCATGTGATGAAGTGCTAAAGATGGCATTAAAAAAAAAAAAAAAAAAAACCTGAAGAAAGGAAACTTCCTTGTGAGATTGGCAAATTGCCATGCAATGTTGAGTATGGCACAAAGCTAAATTTTCACGTGACAATTTCTGATGAAAGGGGAAAGATGAAAGAAAGAAAGAAAGAAACACAACAATTAATATGCATTAAAAGCCTAAAATTTCATATCATTGAGAGAGTGTGAAAGAACAAAAAGGGCATAAATAAGATTCGAAAGAGTTTGCAGCATCATATAATTACTTACTTTATGTCATGTGACACCTGCTTCTTCCAAGCTGGAGGAAAAATAAATATTATAGATAAAATTTGGATAAGCATCTATATTTTTTGCAAGTGGGAAATTTTATATGGTCAATAATTTGCATGCACATAAACATTTGGGTATAAGAGATCAGAAGAGATGGAATATTTGGTAACCCATCAGAAGAAAAATGTGAAATAAGTACTATACCAGCTTACCTCATAAGTCACACCTATAGTTGGGCAACAATGATTGTTTATACTAATCATGACCCAAGTGCCACTTTTTACTTTTTTTTTCCTCCCTAAATTTGGTTACATTTTATATATGAAATTACGAAAAATAATAATAAGGTCCATGTGGTGACCCTGTGGCGCATGGATGAGAACAAAGGTCACTTCATCACATTAATTTTTTGTAAAAATTAAGGGTATAAGAAAAGTAGTGTGCCATTTTTTTCTTCAACAATCTAACCAAACAGCTTAAAATAAGATCCTCTTTCCTAACCCTAGGAGTAATCTAGGAGGCTATAATTGGGTGAAGAAAATTTTACACATTTAACAAGTCAAAACCAATAGAAAAATACACGTAAGCTGCATTAACACATTTGTCTTCTGATGGAAATGGGACTGACGGCTTTGAATTATTGGTGCCCCATGAGCTCACTCTTGAAATACTATAAGATTGAAAGCATGACTTTTATATGGAAAATCAGTTATAACATGTGTTTTAAGTTTAAAAACTACAATGTAACTATTGAAAGCTTTATACTAGTTAAAGTTATATCTCACGTTTCAAACATCATCTATATTGGTTTCTTTACTCCACATACTTGATTTTTCTTTTATTATCTTTTTGTCATACGAAAATGGTTATATTCTTCAGTGAAGTGAAAGTTCTCATGCTGGACACGTGTGGGCCACATGAGGTTTGCTAGGCAACAACAGAGATTGGGCGGCAAGAGTCTCATGTGGGGTTCATCTGAATAATGCCCCTAGAAGAGAAAAAGTTCATGTTTCTATAATGGATCAATAAAGAGGGAACAACGCCACTCTTATATGGTCTGTTTTTGTTGGGTGGCCAGCTGTAGGGCACCACAGAGCAGTGCACAGTGCACTTCTTTAGCTGTACGAGACAACAAAAAATTGTACAAGTTTCAATGACATTTCAATGAAAGGAATGACCATAGAAATATGAATGGCGACAATATTCAATAATCATGTTGTCTTAGAAACGCATGTAACCTAAGGAGAAAAGGAAAAAGAAAAATATTGGCGGAGTTATTGAAAGAAATGAAGATAGGCCGATATTCGATCTTAATATTCTGTGTATGAATATCGTCGAGTGGGATGACTTAACAGTAATGAATTATTATGATGAGTCTTTGATGAAGGGTCTAGGTGCTGGACGATTCTTTTTGAGAGTCATAAATGTAAATATTTGTGTCTGTTAGCCTAGTATTTAATTTGAAGTATTTGAAACTACGTCTCTACATATCTTTATTACTATCGTATTCGGTGAGATTAAGATGACACGCTTCTCATTGAAAGATAACGCCTGAAGAGCTCCTTTAGTAAACACTGCTTTCCCCATCTCTCATCTTTTCAGGAGCAAAAAAATCTTATGCGCGTATATAAGTTAAGATTTGTATCTTATAACGTATGAAAATTCTTGGTGTATGACTTGTGATGAACTTGTAACATGCAGTGCTACTACATACGAGAGATGGTATAAGCTTTCTTTTTTTTTTTTTTTCTGCCTCAATAATAAAAATATTAACAGGTTATGTTAACAGGATGTATGAGTTATGCTAAAACAACCGTATCAGATATATTTGTCTTGTTATGCAACCAATACAAGTTCCAAAACGTTACGAGGGTGTGGTATCTAACGAAATGGCTGCAATTATAGTTGCTTTGCCATTTACAGTGTTACCTTCTAGAAGGAATTGCTAATTTATGACAAAATTAAGGACGTCTTTAATTTGGTTGTTTAACTGCTCTCTGCCAAAGCCGAAAATTAGTACAACCCACAAAATAGATAAATTATTGGAAGCCTATTATCAGATTTATTTGTCTTATTATGCAACAAATACAAGTTCCAAAACGTTATGAGGGTGTGGTATTTAACGAAATGGCTGCAATTATAGTTGCTTTGCCATTTACAGTGTTACCTTCTAGAAGGAATTGCTAATTTATGACAAAATTAAGGACGTCTTTAATTTGGTTGTTTAACTGCTCTCTGCCAAAGCCGAAAATTAGTACAACCCACAAAATAGATAAATTATTGGAAGCCTATTATCAGATTTATTTGTCTTATTATGCAACAAATACAAGTTCCAAAACGTTATGAGGGTGTGGTATTTAACGAAATGGCTGCAATTATAGTTGCTTTGCCATTTACAGTGTTACCTTCTAGAAGGAATTGCTAATTTATGACAAAATTAAGGACGTCTTTAATTTGGT
>CAMOHE010044249.1:65486-109615 GCA_946598075.1 Artocarpus hirsutus | reverse complement strand
GTGCACTTCTTTAGCTGTACGAGACAACAAAAAATTGTACAAGTTTCAATGACATTTCAATGAAAGGAATGACCATAGAAATATGAATGGCGACAATATTCAATAATCACGTTGTCTTAGAAACGCATGTAACCTAAGGAGAAAAGGAAAAAGAAAAATATTGGAGGAGTTATTGAAAGAAATGAAGATAGGCCAATATTCGATCTTAATATTCTGTGTATGAATATCGTCGAGTGGGATGACTTAACAGTAATAAATTATTATGATGAGTCTCTGATGAAGGGTCTAGGTGTTGGGTGATTCTTTTTTAGAGTCATAAATGTAAATATTTGTGTATGTTAGCCTAGTATTTAATTTGGAGTATTTGAAACTACGTCTCTACATATCTTTATTACTATCGCATTCGGTAAGATTAAGATGACACGCTTCTCATTGAAAGATAAGACCTGAAGAGCTCCTTTAGTAAACGCTGCTTTCCCCATCTCTCATCTTTTCTTCTTTTCTTGAGCAAAAAAAGCTTAGGCGCGTATATAAGTTAAGATTTGTATCTTATAACGTATGAAAATTCTTGGTGTATGACTTGTGATGAACTTGTAACATGCAGTGCTACTACATACGAGAGATGGTATAAGCTTTTTTTTTTTTTTTTTCCTGCTTCAATAATAAAAATATTAACAGGGTGTGTTAACCGGATATATGAGTTATGCTAAAACAACCGTATCAGATATATTTGTCTTGTTATGCAACAAATACAAGTTCCAAAACGTTATGAGGGTGTGGTATTTAACGAAATGGCTGCAATTATAGTTGCTTTGCCATTTACAGTGTTACCTTCTAGAAGGAATTGCTAATTTATGACAAAATTAAGGACGTCTTTAATTTGGTTGTTTAACTGCTCTCTGCCAAAGCCGAAAATTAGTACAACCCACAAAATAGATAAATTATTAGAAGCTTATTTGATATTAGTTGGTTCTAATCAACTTTTTAGTTAAAAAAAATATAAAATTATAATAAAAGTAAAAAAGTTGCTACAGTATAAAGCTCTCACATATTACAGTGTTTATAATTCTAATTAATGATTCTAACTACTTATAAATAGATATTCGACATACCGCCATTAAATTTGAAAAAAAAAAAAGGTAATTTCTTTCTGATGGGATCTCCACTGTAGGAAAAGAAGGAAATGTCGTTGCTACTTTTGCTCTAATTGAGCCCCATTAGGGGAGCACATGATCAATATTTAACAGCACAATGGAATATTTGGAATACTAAACTAAACATGCTTGATCAAGAATATGCACTTAAGCATACAGACAAAGAATTCATCATGCCGCTTTAATTGAATTTAGTTTAAGATTGTCAAAAAAGTTGAAAGAAGCAAACGACTTTTATAATTAACATCATATATGTAAAGCAAAAGATGATGAAAAAATAGCTACAAACACCGCACAAGAAAAAAGCATGACTTCAATTCCATGTGACTGAAGTTAATGTTGCATATCTAATAGTATATACTAGAATAAATATATGTGTATAGGCTAGATTAGCTCAAATATTAGAGAGTAATGCTAGATTGGCTTCCAACACCATGCACATTATAAGTATAAATCCAGGTACGGAAGGAAACTTTTTTAGGGAAAAGAGCAATCATTTTTATTTTTTGACTCTCATAGTTTGTTTGGCATCTATATTGGAATCGTTATAAATAGTATAAAGTTGTCAACAGCTACAGTAAAAAACAAAAAAATTATTATAATATAAAGCTCTCATAAGTTACAGTTTTTAAATTAATAATTTCAATTTCAACTGCTTTCTCACCGTATCAATTTAATTGGAAGCATTGAAGGTTTTTGAACCATGTTCACGAAAGATCTAACAAAAAATGCATATATTGCACCTAATTTTGTATCTTGACTGAGCCTCATAAATAATAATAGTGCTCAGTTCAAGTACCTGAAAAGTAGGCACTTTATATTGTCTAACTACTTGCACGAATTTGCTAACAAGGAAATAGCAGCTTTTTTTAGAAACGTTTGCAAGAAACTAAGACAAGAAACGATAAATTGGTTTGCATCAAAATTTATAGACAAATATTTTGGGACATAATTGATACTAATGAAATGGAATGTGGGCTTCAAGATATAGGACCAGTATTATATTAGTCTGACGAGTCCCATGGCACTTTGGAGTCTTGTTCTTTTCTAAAGCACACTTACACTCTTTATGTAACTTATTTATTTACTTATTTACAAGAAATTAGGGTGGTTTAGGTTGTGGTTTTAACTACACAACTTAAACCATGAATGGTTAAGTAAAAGTTTACTATAATATGCGTTTCTAATCACAAAGTTAAATTATTCTCCTAAACACTACAAATATATGCTGTGATAATTTATAGCAAGGATGAAGCTCACAACTTGAATGAAGATGGGAGATATTCTTTTAAAAATTGAGAACAGAAAATCCATATGGAGTACAGAATCAAGTGGGCCAATTGTCACATTCGTCACTCTCAGTTCTACTAGTTTGGTCAAAATTCATTCAATCAAATCTGCAACTTTCTGTACTGCATATGCATCAGCTCTCAAAGCTATCAGTCTAACATCTAATCACTTGTAAGGCCTGTAGCTTTCAAGTCATCAGAATACCATTTCAAACGTATTCAAAAGGGCATAACGATATTGACAAAATAGGATCCAAAAATAGTAGATAATGGGTCTCCGTCCCTCGCCAAGCAGCTGAAGAAAAACCGGTTAACATGTCTTCTGATCTGACTATCTTATGTGCATTAACATGATGTTGTTGTTATATTTTATGTAGTTTTAAACAGTCAAGTCGTATAAAATAAGAAAACAAAAACGACGATTTAGTAGATTTTGATAAAATTCAGTAGGATATTACCAGGAAATTCTCCATGTATGTTACCAACAAAGTTAAAGGGAGATAAATGATACAAGTCTCAAGATGGTTCTTAACCTTGATTAATGATCATATTACTTGGGTTTGAAAAGTTTGACTGGGTAGCCTTGTTAATCATCTCTTTTAAAAATGATCATAACTTTTTTTTAAATTAGATAAATAGTTACTTATCAGCAATAAACTATGATAAAATTTACCATTTAATAGTAATAAATTTGATTTTATCTAGTTTATCAGTGTTAATTTAATAAACTCGAGTTTATTATAGTTTATTATTGATAAATAACTATTTGTTTAATTAAAAATATTGTGTTTTTTTATTTTAAAAATATTTTTTGAAATGTTATTTACCTTTATTTATTTTTCCTTTGATAAGACATTGCTTGGAGTTGTTGAATAAATATCCACGCAACTACGAGATTCAAACACCAACTGTCAAATCCATCAACATGAATAAAAATGGATTTTTTTTTTTTTTTTTGGATAAAAGTGGAACCTTGGCTGATGGTATTTGGAAATATAGTGGGAACCAGTGATTAGAATAATTTTTACTGTAATATATGAGAGCTTTATATAATAGTAATTTTTTTAATTGTTACTGTAGCATGTGAGAGCTTTACACTATTCATAACTGAGTTTATGATGGGAACCGTGGTTCCCACCACTCAACCAAACTAGAAGAAAGTTACAATTGTGGTCGGAGGCTTGGAGTAGAGGTGGCAATAAACGTGTGTTTGTGTCGATACGTTTACAGCACAATACGTTTAGTCTAAACACGAACACGACACAATTAATAAACATGCCAGAAATGCAAATACGAATACGACTCGCCTATGGCACGCGTAATATGGCACGACACGATTAACGCAATTATTAAACGCACTATGACGGGTTGACACGATAACAACACACATATGACACGTTTATGACACAGTTAACTAAAAATTAAAGAAATTAAAAAACAAAAAAAACCAATAAAGAAAATTAACAAAAATATAATATCTAATTAATACTAACCTATTATCAATAGTTCAAATATTTTTATTTTTAAGTTTAAATGTGTTATAAATGAGCGGGTTATGTCGTGCCGTGTTAACACGTTTACAGTCTGTTTAATTAAACGTGCTAAGGGTTGTTAAGCATATTAGAATTCAGCCCGTTTATTTTCATGTTATTCGTGTCAACCCATTCATGGCCTAATTAATAAACATGCGGTCTAAACTCGCTTATCTTGTGTTATTTTTATATCGTATCATCTTGTCATGTTTAAAATTACCGGTCCTAACTTGAAGCACCATGTGCCTATGGCACAATACCTATTATTGATGTTCTCTGAACATTGTTTCTTTAATAGCCTGTATGACGTAAAACTTTCACATTTTAACAATAAAAAATTATTATGTAAAATTTTTATATATAATAGTTTTTAAATTAAAAAACTATTAATTTCATCTGTTTTTTCAAATAGTTTATAATTCTTTTATCTTTGTGATTCCTATTTTTGAAACTTAAAAATTGATTTCTGCTTTTTAATAATTTTTTAAAGAAAATTTTTTGTTTTCCATTTCTTTTCCGTTCAATGACATATTTTGTTTTCACTTCATGTTGTTTTCATGATTTATGTCGTTTCCAGTGGTTATCGTTTGCATTTATGTCCATTTCGGGGTTTTTTTTTTTAGTTATGTGATTTTAAAACCTGGAGCATTTCCACATCGTTTTACGGTTATTTTCTATTCCAATTTAAGTCGTTATGCTACTTGTCGTTTTCACGTGTTGAACATTATTCAGATGCTGTCGTTTTTCACGTTTTATATTGTTTTCCGGTGTCTTGTCGTGAAGTTTTATGTGATTTTGAAGTTGTCATCGTTTTCACTTCTTGGTGGAGTCTTGCATCGCTTCTTGTCGTTTACATTTCATGTCGTTTTTCCGCTATACCTTTTCACGTCATTTTGAAGTTGTTGTCGTTCCATCCCTCCGCGGCCGCACGCGCACAGCCTCCTTTAGAAGTTGACTCCTCCGATCTCAAAACTCTGATCCTAACTTTTAATGCCTATTCAACCATTTGAACCAAAAAGTTTTAGTTCAATTTTTTTAACTAATAGTATTTTTCTTATCAAAATTTAATTAAATAAAATTAAAATTTATATTCAAACTTTCCGTTCAAATTATGGATCAATAGGCGCAACTCTATCAATTTTTTTTTTAGGTTCTTAGGTTTATTACTGTGTTTTGATTATGACGTAATCTAATGGTTTATAATATTTACATTCTTGTGTTTTTTTTTTTTTTTTGGTTGAGCTAGTGATCATTGTCTAGAATGACACACCATCCATTAGAGAAAATAGATACTCCAAACCAAAATGGGTATTCTTTTTTCTATCTTGGTTGGTAGAACTGTCGTTCACAACTTTCCCAATAAAAGAGAGTTGTGGATTGTTATTGATCACTACTTGCAAACACAAACTCATAATTATCTTTTATATTCTTGCTTTGTGAATGTGACCACCAACACATCGTACGGTCATCTTTCACTGCTTTGATCTCTCTCTTTTTTTTTCTTTTTTTTTTTTACTTTCTTTCTCTTTTTCGGCCATTAAATTTCCAGTTATTTGCTTGACACGAGTGATAAATTTCAGACGCCTTAATTTGCTCTTGCATGAAGCAATATCATATTCTATTATGTTTGGCAAGTTATCTAAAAAACTATACTAGCACACCCTGCATATATAAGTTTGGTGAAAAGCCAGTAGAAAAGGGGAAAAAAATAAATAAATTAATGAAATAAAATAAAACGGTAAAGTTAAGGTATATATTTTTTATCCTTTCAAAACATATATTTTTTTTATTCTTTTGGGTCTCTTCCACATCATAAAGAATTATTATCTTGAGGGCCTTTGTTTGAATTAAAGGTTTAAGTTGAAAATATTATAGTAATTTAAATTTTGTGAAAAAAAATATAGTATCAAAACTGGTTTGAGTTTAAACTTTTTAGTTCGAACTATATTAGTTTCTAAATGCATCTTTTTTTTCCTCTCTAAATTTGAATGGTTCTTACTGAGAAACATAATAGATTCCATTAACACCACATGCTATAGCAATCTAACAGTTGGCAAAGTTGGTTAAAACAAACTTTTTTGCAAACGAATAGTGTAAAACGAATACATGCTACAGTAAAAGGCAAAAAGTTACGACAGTGTAAAGCTTTTATATGCTACAGTATTTTAAACCAAAAAGTTAGTTTAACCATACTTACCAAACACTCTACCATAAGGAGCTCCTCTTGCTAAGTTGCTGTTATATTCCTTAAAAGGGAAATGATGTATTTCATGAAATGATGCATCTCATCTTTTTCGCTTACTTTGCTTTGTTTTACAAACAGGTAGAGATGACAATAATCGTGTTTGTGTCGTGTTCATGTAGGTACATTTACAGTATGATACGTTTAACCCGAACACAAACACGACACGATTAATAAATATGCCATAAATGCAAACACGAACACGACACGCCTATGACACGCGTCACACGGCACGACACGATTAATATGATTATTAAACTTGCTGTGATGAGTTGACACGATGACAACACGCATATGACACGTTTATGACTCAATTAACTAAAAATAAAAAAATTATAAAATTATAAAAAAATTTAAAAAAAGCCAATAAAGAAAATTAACAAAAACACAATATCTAATTAATACTAACCTACTATAAATATTTCAAATATTTTTATTTTTAAGTTTAAATGTGTTATAAATGGACGGGTCGTGTCGTGCCATGTCAACACGTTTGCGGCTCGTTTAATTAAACGTGTTAAAACGTGTGTAGTGTGTTAGCATGAATTCAGTTCGTTTATTTTCGTATTATTTGTGCCAACCCATTATGGCATAATTAATAAACGTGCAGTCCAAACCCGTTTATCTCGTGTCGTTTTCGTATCTGTTATCGTGCCGTGTCCGAAATTGTCGACCCTACCGCTAGGAGGCTTTTTTCTTTTCTTTTTTTTTTTGGTAGGACGGAGTGTTGGTGTATTGACTCAATTTCTTAGTTAGTGAAGTGTGTTTTCCCTTAAAAGAAGTTTCATAAAGAAAGATAGATTTTTTGTAGAGAAAAGAAAAAAGGTTTTTAATCTTATTTGTTGCAATTTTGATTGTCCTTTTCTTGTCATATGTCGAGTTTAGATTGTCGTCTTTATGTTTTAGTTCTTGTCGTTTTCTAATTCCTACGGATTTTACTCTTAATCTTGCTTTACATATTCGCTATTTTAACCTTTTTTTTCTCTCCTATCGTCGTTTTTGTATAAATATGGTTTTCCATTTTTTTTTTTTCCGCTGTTGTTGTCCTTGCACTTACACGCCTCTTCTCAGTTATTGTCGTTTTCAAGTTTTATATTGCTTTCTGGTTGTCGTTGTTGTTATTGTTTTCAAAAGTTCATACTATACTTAAACATATTGCGTCGTTTTGGTGTTCGTGAGGTTCTCACATCAGCATTTTTCAGTTGTCGTCGTTTTCACCTCGTATGTTTTTTATATTTTTTGTCGTTCTGGTTTGTTGTCGTTGAAAATTTAAAATTCATTTTTCAGTTGCCGTCCATATCACGTTTGATGTCGTTGTTTCATCGTCTTTTTTTTAGGCAAGATGTCACAATTGCAATCCTCTATACTAAATTGTTCTTACTTTCCCATTTCTTGTCCTTTTTGCCAATATTGTAGTTGTCTCACTTTTACGTCGTTTCTTGGCCCCTTTTTATGTCGTTTCCCCAGGGGGCGTTGTTTCAAGTTTTAGATGTCGTATTATCTTTCTTATCATTTTAACGGTTGCTTGAGACCGGGATGTTGGTATACAAAAGGGTTGTCTTGGACCCTCCTCAACAACAACTTTGTCGAAGCTTTGATTCAAAACATAGTGGTTATTAACTAACCAAAAAAAGCTCCCATATAAAGAACATTAATATTGAACCTTCAACAACTTTTAATCAAAGCAAGCCAATTACAAGGTTGATGGTTTGCAAAAGTATGGGAACTCTTTTGTTCATTTATTTACTTAAAGGGGTGCAAATTCTTTCTAAATCGCCGCTCAAAAAGCATTCCGATTGACGTGGCAACTTATATTGCCAACAAAAAATGGAAAACAATAAATAAATAAATATATATGAGTAGCAATCGTCAAGAACGACACACAATCCATGAGAAGGACCAATATGATAGAAAATAGGATCTCCCAAAAGGGCATGCTTCTTCTTTTTCTTTCTTTCTTTCCTTCTTTTTTGCCCTTTTTGTGTTTTTTTTTTAACTTCTCCTTTTAGTTGAAAAAAAGAGTTGTCAGTCAACAAAAAAAGAAAGAGTAGTCAGAAACCGCTTGCGGACATGTTTGTCCACAAATCACCGTCTTTTGAGCATCCAGCATACATGCCGTCTTCTCTTGTACTTTCTTCTTGCCCTTTTTGGCCTTTCCCAGTTAATAGCTTACTTGTGCTTGACACAGGGCAACTTTCATGTGAGTTTGCTTTTTCTTTTCTTTTTTTTTTTGCTTTTTAATTTCATATTTATGTAAAATTTCATATGCTACATTAACGTATACGCAATCATACTCTTCAAAGAAAGGTGAAAAGCCCTAGAAAATATATAATAATAATAATAATAATAATAATAATAATAATAAATATGATAAACGAGGTGCCATGTAAGTGTGTGTATATATATATATATATGCATGTATGTGCATTTATGTGGGTGTATATCTGTATCTACAGCGGCAGTGCCGGAACCCTTAATCAGCAGGGCACTATAGAAAAAACGAAATTGTACCAAATTGTGTTTAGCTGAATGAATGCATAATCATATACTTTTATTATTGAACAGGGGAATAGTTATAATAATTCTTGTACAAAAGAGACATAATAGAATTTTTTATTTATTTGGTAGGGTATGGTTATATGCATATTTATAAAATAAACGTATATTTAAAAATTTCGTGACAAAAATCTAAATATTAATAATTGAATGAAGGCACATTGAACATAACCTCGCTCTGTAATTGTGTATTAGGTATGGATATGTTTGAAAACCAAATTAGAACTTAAAGTTCAAACTTGAATACTGTAGCATGTGAGAGCATTAGACAATAACAAACTGTTCTTTTATTTTTTATTTTTACCTTTACACTGTAACAATTGAAGCTTATTAGTTTCAAACTAAAGTAAACGAAGTACATTCTTTTGAGTCCCTCTCACTTACCAAAAGGATTTGAGAACTTTCTTTCTTGCATTCAAGGACAAAGCTTATAGTTTAGGTCTAGAGAACAGCCTCAACAACAACTTTGCACTTTCGACCATATCAAAAGAGTTGGACATTTTGTTCTCTTCAAAAATTTTAATTGCAATAGGTGTATATATTTTTTAAAAAATTTTTAATTACACCCTAAAAGTTTTAGACTCATAAGCATTCCACTCTTAATATTTCAATCTCAAAACCTCAAATAAACTAAATGTCAAATACACTTTTATATAAGTTATAATCCTTTGGACGTTTAACTTTAAAAAATGAATCAAGACTCTACTAGAAACTTGGTTTATTTGGAAAAAAATAAGAAAAATATATAAACTTAAGTAAAAAATATAAATTGTTGTATTGTAATTTTTTTTATGGATTGTGGTTTTAGTTTAAAATTTTAGTGTGTGTTTGGAAGGGTGCACTTTTACTGTAGCATGTAAGAGTTTTACACTGTAGTAATTTTTTTATTGTTATTGTAATATATGAAAACTTTTTACTGTTCATAATTGAATTTGTGGTAGAAACCGTCACAGCCAAACAACCAGTGATTTACGCTCCTGTAGAAAAAAAGTTGATTTACGTCACCTTAAAAAAAAAATTGTGGCTCCTTGCATTTCCTCCGTCTGTTCAAATGTTTTCTATTGATCTGAATGTTTTCAGTTCCAACGTGAATGATTGAAAACAAGATACATGACATTCTAGTGGTGACACGACATTTTACCATAGTCGAATCATTTAATGGCGATGCCTAAAACAAACACCGTACATATATACACACCAAATGAAACTCAAAAAAATTCATCTGTGTACATGTTTACCAAAAAATTAAAAAAAAAAAGAAAAAGAAAAAGAAAGGATGCTAATTTTGTGTACAAATATAATATGTTTCAATTTATAAGATATTTACCATGTAATTAAAACTATTAGTTAGAACTGTAAATACTGTAGTATGTGAGAGCTTTACATTGTAGCAGTTTTTTTGTTTTTACTTTAACATGTAAGAGCTTTACATTGTTTTTAACTGAAAATTGATTAGAATTAAGTAATGCGAAACAATAAGTTAGTTGTGACTGCCACGCCAACTAAAAGCCAGTGATTCGCACTAAATATCATTGTTATTTTTAAAGGAATTTTATTATTATTTTTCATGTACTATCTACATATATTCTTGTTTTAAATGATGGATTATTAGTTTATTACTAATCCTCTGTTTTATTTTGGATTTTTATTTTGTGTGTGTTTTTTTCTTTATAAGGTGTTTGACAAATTTGTTAGAACTGTTAGTTATAACTGTTTTTATTATAACATGTAAGAGTTTTATATTATAGTAATTTTTTTAATTATTACTGTAGCATGTGAGAGCTTTATACTATTTATAACAAAAAAAAATGATTCAAATTGTGGTTCAGACCAACCTACGAAACACCCCTTTAATTTTTTCCCACTGCACGCGCAAACCCCACAAGGAAAAAGAAATTAATCATAGCTGTAATCTTTTTGGTATAATATTATTAAAATCATTATGTATAACAGTCTAAAATAAATCAGTAAAAAGAGTGGATATCATTGAGAGGGTCATGCACGTATATTAATGAGGATAAATAAATGAATGATGTGACGCACATACCCAAAATTTAAAAGAAATGTGTTCATGTGATAGGTTATTATTATTTTTATTAGAACTGTGCATTATAGTTTATTTTATTATAACGTGCACTAATTAATTATAGTGACCCCCACTTTATTATAGTCTTCGAGTTGGATAGCTTTGGCTTGAAATAAGTTGATTTGGACCACCTCTATACAAGAAACCTTATGGTGCTAAATCTGATCCAACAGTTTAAGACATTTGCAAACATTAATTAATAATTAAAAAATAAAAACCACAAGTGGTGAGAGTGTAGCGATAAGAGATGATCTGTCAAGGTTCTTGCTCTCATCATCTAAGGTTTACATCTTGACTTTTTGCCCGCAGTGAGGCTGTTGTTGTACCTTTCAATCAAAAATGGCATAGGCGTAATGTGACTTAGGTCCCCTGGTTTCTAACGGACAAAAGCATGGATAAGATTTCTTTCCTGTTTCACTAGTGGTCGTAGTAGATTTCTCATAAGACATGACAAAATCACTTATTTTTTTGTTGTTGTTGATGATGATAATTCAGAAATGTTGGAAACTTTTATTGTTGAGTGTCATGAAAAACAACTCAACAATCTAGATGAATTTACCTCATGTAATATGTGATAAGATTCAAAAGATGTAATATGTTGGGGAATTAGGCGCATCTTAATTTTAAGAACACCAAGAACGAATGATTATTAAAAAAGAAAAAGTAGAAGAAGAAGAAGGAACACCAAAGTTTTATACAGGTTCGTCTAAAATTGAGACTATGTCCTGTTTCTGCCGCTACATATTCCACAATGATGAAAGGGATGATTACATATTACAAGAGAAATTTCTATCAGACATTCTCAATTTGTGTTTCCTAAATCTCTCTTCTATCTCACCAAAACAGAGTTCTCATGCTCAATAGAAAATACCTCTCAACCCTAGCCATCTTATTTCTATTTAAATACCTCAAAAAAGGAGTGAAAATAGCAACTATTAAAAAAACCTAGCAGTTGCACGTTTCCCTTTTGTGTTGTTTCTTGAAAATATTGACTTCTGCCTTAAAAGGATGAGCACATTAAAACCTTGCTGCCGTGGCGCTCGAATCCAACGCTATGGAGCTCTCTTGCTGGTAACGCGACGCCCAATCTTGGCATTGCTATGCCCAAACACTGCCTTTTGTCTCCTTTTTCTTTGTTAAGTTTTTTATTTAGCTCCACATGCAACAATCTCCTACTTAGAGACTACTCAATCACCATGTCTCCACTTGCAACGAGAACAACTTCTCACGCTTTAAGGAGAAGTCCAATTGAAGTTGCTCACAACTTCAGTTTCTTGATCGGAATAGTTTTAGTAAACATATCTGCTGGATTCTGATTCCTAAGAATCTTCTCAAGCTTTAACATCCCATCCTTCAAAGCTAACCTGATTAAGTGATAACGTAACTGTATATGCTTTGTTATAGCATAAAATACTGGATTTTTTGCCAATTGAATGGCACATTGGCTGTCGCTATGTAGTACACTCCTTTCCTGCTTGTGACCTAGTTCTTCTAGAAAGGATTGCAACCAAATCATCTCCTTACTAGCTATAGTCATTGCCACATACTCTGCTTTAGTTGTAGAGAGTGCAACTATCCTTTGCAGTTTTGAGGCCCAACTAATTGTTGTGCCACCCAAAGTATAAATGTAACCGATAGTAATCTTTCTACCATCAATGTCTCCAGCCATATTAGCATCTACATAACCCTGTAATCTCAAGTCTGACTTTTTGAAACATAGAGCTAAACTTGTTGTACCTTTCAGACATCTAAAAATCCATTTCACTGCCTCTTAATGCTACTTGCCTAGATTGTTCATGTATTTACTCACAACTCCTACTGCATGCGTAATATTCGGTATGGTACATACCATGGCATACATGAGACTGCAAAAACATAAGGCACCTTGGCCATGTGGTCTCGCTCCTACTCTGTGGTCCGTAATCGATCCTTTGACAACTTGAAGTGACTAGCCAAAGGAGTACTCACAGGCTTCGCATTACTTATGTTGAATCTGGTAAGTACCTTTTCAACATATTCTTCCTGTGACAGTTTCAAACCACTATTATTCCTTGTTATTCTCATTCCAAGGATTTGTTTTGTAGCACCCAAATCCTTCATTGCAAACTTCTTAGACAACTCCTTCTTTAGTTTGTCAATCTCCTGTTTGCATGTTCCTACTATCAGCATTTCATCAACATATGGCAACAATATAATGAAAGAGTTACCAAAGTTCTTCACATAACAACAGTGATCTGCCTGACGCCTCAAGAAACTACTATTACACATAAAACTGTCAAACTTCTTGTACCATTGCCTGGGAGCTTGTTTAAGGCCATACAAGTTCTTCTGAAGTTTGCACACCATGTTCTCCTTACCCTGTACTTCGAAACCTTATGGCCGTTTTATGTAGATCTCCTCCTCCAAATCACCATAGAGAAAGGTTGTCGTAACATCCAACTATTCCAAGAACAAGTCTTCGTTTGCCACTAGTGCAAGTACCGTTTTAATCGTGGTTAGTTTCACCACCGGAGAAAAATCTTATTAAAGTCAATGCTTTCTTTTTGTTGAAAGCTTTTTACCACAAGCCTTGCCTTATACCATTTGCTGCCATCATATTCATTTTTTATCCGATACACTCTCTTGTTATGCAAAGCTTTTTTGCCATTTGGTAACTCTACCAATTGCCATGTATGATTGGACATTAAGGAGTCCATTTCATCCCTCATGGCTAACTCCCACTTGACCGAATCTTTAGCCTGCACGGCTTCATCATAACTCTTCGGTTCACCTCTGTCGATCAACAAAATATAATGCAAAGAAAGAGAGTATTTCTACGGTGGTCTGATGATCCTGCTAGATCTTCTGACTGTAATAGCAGGAGGGCTCTTATTTCCTTATGGAGCTATATTTTCTTGATCTTCAACTTCTGAATTCTATACTTTCACTTCAGGAAGATCCTTCAATGGAATCACATCAGGCTTCTTATTTTTAGAGCCTATACTTCTAGAGTCATTGCTATCTCTGTTCTTATACAGAGCACCTTCATTAAAGATCACATCCTTGCTCCTGATAATCTTTTAATTTTGGTCATCCCATAAATGATGACCAAGCTCAAGTCCACCATAGCCAACAAAAAAACATTTTTTATATTTTGCATCAAGTTTCCTTCTAGCAGATTAGTCAATATGAACATAGGAAACATAACCAAATACTTTCAAATAGGAGAGATTAACCTTTTTACCGCTCCAAACTTCTTCCAATAGCTTGACCTCCAATGGTGTGGATGGACTTTTGTTGATCAAATGAGCTGCAATGTTAATTGCTTCTGCCCAAAACGTCTTTGGTAGCCCAGCATGCAACCTCATACTTATAGCACGCTCGTTCAGAGTTTTGTTCATCCTCTCAACTAGACCATTCTGTTGTGGTTTCCTTGAGATAGTTTTCTTCATCTTTATTCCATTCTTAGTACATTATAGCTTGAAATCATCATCTATATACTCTTCCCTATTATCAGACTGCAAGCACTTCACCTTCAAATCTATCTCATTCTCTACCATAGCTCTTCATCTCTTGAAAGCATCAAAGACATCAGATTTGTTTTTCAGAAAGTAAACCCATACCTTCTTGCTTAAGTCATCAATAAACGTCACATAATAATTTGCACCACCAAGAAAAGTAACCATCGAAGGTCCCCACACTTCTGTGTGAACTAGCTCTAACTTTATGGACTTAGATTCTCTGCCTATCTTTGAGAAACTAACTCTTTTCTGGTTGCTAAAGATGCAGCCTTCATAGAAACTATGATCAACAGTTTTCAATATTGGCAGTTTTCTATTAGAGTGAAGCACCTTCATTCCCTTCTCAATTATGTGGCCGGGTCTATGATGCCATAGTTTAGTATTAGAAGCAAAGTCAGCAACAGCTATGGTATCTCTGCAACTAGAATTAATATAGAGAGTTTCAACTTTATGTCCCCGAGCAACGACCATGGCTCCCTTTGCGACTTTCTAACCTCCACAATTGAAGGTCACATTATGTCCTTTGTCATCGAGTTGCCCTACTGAAATCAAGTTGCGCATCAATTTGGGTACATATCTCACTTTATAAATCTTCCACATAGACCCATTAGGCATTTTTAAACTGACATCTCTAATGTTAACAATATCCAAAGGTTCGCCGTCAGCAAGATAAACTTTACCATGATTTTTGGCAACATAATTCTCCAAAACATCACGATGTATAGTAGTGTGGAATGATGCTCTTGAATCTATCACCCATGCATCAAGAGAATTGTCAACAGACAATAGTAAGGCATCCTGTGCCTCTTCCGTGGTGGCGTTTGCGGCGTTATTGTTTTTGTCTTTATTCTTCTTTGGAGCCCCACAATTCCTTTTTAAGTGGCCAATCTTTCCACAATTCCAACACTCCACATTCCTACCGTTCCTCGACTTGCTTCTCACATTCCTTGACTTGCCTCTTTTGCCATTGTCCTTGTTGGAATGCCTGTCAGATTTCCTA
The DNA here is from genome assembly GCA_946598075.1 of Artocarpus hirsutus. Classification (NCBI taxonomy): domain Eukaryota; kingdom Viridiplantae; phylum Streptophyta; class Magnoliopsida; order Rosales; family Moraceae; genus Artocarpus; species Artocarpus hirsutus. The sequence continues at coordinate 94,256 of CAMOHE010044249.1, read as the reverse complement.
CCCCTATTTTTAACATTAAGGGCCAAGTTTGACGTTGAAGCTTCACCAGAATCCTTTCTACAAACCTCTTCCGCCAAATAAAGTTTCTAACATCAACAAACTTCAGTTTGCCATTCCCAATCGAATTAGTAATGGCCACCCTCATGGTTTCCCAATTATTCGATAGGGAGGCCAAAAGGATTAAGGCATTGATCTTTACAAATTTAATCTCCACCGAGACCAATTGATTTAGCACGGTATTAAAATTATTCAGATAATCTACCACCGAGACACCGTCAGATATTTTTAAATTAATGAGCTTCTTTATGAGATGTATCTTGTTATTGGCTAAGGGCTCTCATACATCACTGATAGAGCCTTCATCATCCCTGTTGTGGTATTCTCCTTTGCTACATTATGGGCCAAGTTCTTTGATAAAGTCAAATGGATCACACCTAACACCTATCTGTCAAGGAGATTCCACTCCTCATCGTTCATGCCTTCGGGCTTATTACCCAAGAGCAAGTGCAATTTTTCACTGTAGAGGTAGTCTTCCACCTGCATCCTCCAATATGAAAAGTCAGAACCATCAAATTTGGTGATATCAACAGTCGGCCCTTCTTTACCCATCATTGTTCTTGACCTAAACCTTCACTCTAATACCAGTTGTTAGGAAATTAGGGGCCTCCTAATTCTAAGAACACCAATAATGAATGATTATAGAAAAAGAAAAAAAGTAGTAGAAGAAGAAGGAATACTAAACTTTTATACAGGTTCGTCTAAAATTGAGACTACGTCCTATTATATGCCTCTACAGATTCCATTATGATGAAAGTGATGATTACAGATTACAAGAGAAATTTCTATCACACACTCTTAATTAGTGTTTCCCAAATCTCTCTTCTATCTCACCAAAATAAAGTTCCCACGCTCAACAAAAAATGCCTCTCACCTGTAGCCGTCTTATTTCTATTTAAATACCTCAAAGAATGAGTGAAAATAACAAGTATTAAAAAAACCTAACAGTCACACGTTTTCCTTTTGTGTTATTTCTTGAAAATACTGATTCCTGCCTTAAAAGGACATGCATATCAGAACCTTAACGTTGCGGCGCTCGAATCTGGCGCTGCAGTGCTCTCCTGCTAGCGCCACGGCGCCCAATCTTAACCCTACGGTCCTAGTTTGCTTCCTCCGCAGGCGTTGTGGGGCTCAAACTTGGTGCTACGATGCCCAGATATGGCCTTTCCTCTCCCTTTTATTTGCTGAGTTTTTGATTTGGCTCCATCTGCAACATAATTTACCTCACCTAACATGTGATAAGATTTAATATAGTGGTGAATTTTTCCACATTATTATCATTTAGTATGTTGCGTGGCTCCTTTTCCAATACGATATGCACCGGATTAATACACGAGATTTGTGACAATGATACAATATTTGTACATCTATATTTTACGCATGGGTAGTTTCGAAAACGTCTATTTAATTTCATTTCACGTATTTGACATTTATAATTTTTAGCAAAATCGGTGGCGCAGGACAATTCGCCAACATGCATGACAATTGTATACAGCAAGTGTTGTCTGTTTGATTCTGTATGACTTTTCACTGAGGGGTGTTTTTTAAGGCTTTTAAACCAACCAACTATGTGGGTTTTTTTATTATTATTATTTTTTATTTTTTTAAACTATGGTCCTGACGCTCCTGCTCAACGAGGGAAAAGGATTTGAAAATACTACAGGATAAAAGTATCTAGAAAACACAGTTCAATGTCGTGTTTCATTGAGTTTCATTATTTGTAAAGGAAAAAGAAAATTAGAAAGAAGAAAAAGCTTTCTAATTCAATGTCGTGTTTCATTGAGTTTCATTATTTTGAAAGGAAAAAGAAAATTAAAAAAAAAGCCTTTCTTGTGAGGATATTACAAGAATATTGTTATTTTTTCTTACTATTAAATTTGGTTAAAATCACAGAAAATTGTTCTCAAATATTAAATCCTGTTAAAATCATGTAAAATTATACAAAAATAACTAATTCTAGTAAAGATTTGACAAGTCAAAATTCAACTCCATCCATGGATTTTCTAGACCTTATCATAGAATTTGCACTGAAACAAGCACTTGAAAACAATTCGTCCTCTTTTTCATTTTTTTAACTTGCACATCTAATCATGAAAAAAAGTATAAAATTATCATTAAATTATGTCTATATATTATTTTCTCTTTTAATTAAAAACCATTTTTTTAATTTAATATCTAAAATAAAAGAAATTGACTTCATTGGAGCCAAACTAAAGAAGTCAAGTTTTTGTTTTTTGACGCGAAGAAAACAGACTTGAAATTCATTGGATTCAGATTTTTTGTCCAATTTTAGTTTCTTAAATGATGTCCAACCAATCATATTATGACACGTCATTTAAAAAGTTAAAGAAGGTGTTTAATAAAATTGTTTAGAACTAACTTTTTAGTTATAAATAGTGTAAAGCTTTCATATGCTATAGCAAAAGAAAAAAAGTTACTACAATGTAAAGCTGCAATATTTTGAACCAAAAAATTAATAAACACCTTATAAAATAATGTTTAATTGATTTTAACATGTTTTTTATTAAATGATGTGTCATAATTAATTAATTAGATATAATTTACTACACTAAAAATTAGACATATAAATCCACTCAAGTCTAATAGTGTCGATTAGATATTTAATTAGAGATACTGGTTTGATTCGTAATTAAACACATAAATAGAGGGTAATTAAGTGCTAAACAGTCGCCAAGTATGACTGTTGACCCTCACTATGGGCTTTTGACCAATTAGACCACCACCGTCAAAACCGGAGCAGACAAAGAAAATTTTTTTTCCACAAGAGCATCCTACGCTCACCTGTGTCCGAGCACACCCTAACAAATCCCAAACCCATCTCTTTCTCTCTCCTCTTCTCCATTTTCCCTTCTCTCTCTACATTTTAGGAAAAAGAACATACTTTGGTTCAAGCTCTGAGCTGTACAAAGGCCATAGATATCACCCCCGTAAAGATCTGCAACTCTTTCTCTCTCCTCGCACTCTCTCTCTCTTCGGCCCGCGAAGCTCGTGAGGCTGTGGATCTTCTTGTCAACGTCGTCAGCTACAGAAGGCCGCAGAGGTAGACCAGCAGCGCCTTCGTCTGCAGCAGGATCCAGGTCTGTTGTTTTAACTTCTTTTCCTTCGTTTTCTCGTCCATTTTCCGGGGTTCCAAACAGTTCGCGATCGATTCCGTCCGTTTCTTTTTTGAAATTTCCTTTCGCTTTTCTGATTTTCGCGGATCCACTGTGTTACGGAGTTGAATTTCGATATTTTCTTTTTGTCTGCGGATATGTAAGCGGAGGGGAGAAAAAAGAGGAATTGAAATTCTAGTTGTGTAGGTTCGAGATTTGGATTGATTAAGGCTTTGATTTTAGTGAGCTTAATTTGACTATGGATTAGTTTGGGGAAATTCTTCGGTGTAAGGATTGGGATTCAAGTGGCGTGAGAAACTTTTTGATTTTTTATGATTTCTAGTTTTATTTTTATTTTTATTTTGCAAGTTCGAAGAAATTCTGACGGCGTCGAGTGATCGGAGAAAAGGATTAAGTGACCTAGTTTCATGTTTCGCGTGATCGGTGTTCTTCTCTGCATAACTCTGCTTTAATTTGAAATAGGCAGTGGCAATGGCGAATCGAGTAAAGGAAGATGAGAAGAATGAAAGAATTATTCGTGGTCTGCTTAAACTTCCCGAGAATCGAAGATGCATCAACTGTAACAGTTTGGTACGCTGATTTTTACTCCTTTTTCATCAACTTTGATATGGTATCATTTTCGTATCCTAGAGCCGTGCTTTTGTTTTATGTCTTGTTTGTGTCCTACTATGGATTAATGGAAACTAGAGGATATACTGTAATGTATAAATTCTAATGTCTAATTAGCTATAGAAATAACTGAAGCTATTTATTTTTCTTTGAACCTTGAGGGACTGATGCATCAAAGTTCTAAACTGGGTTGTTTAAGAAAGATAGAACGAAAGGGAATAAGCAACCACCTTGCAAAATCTTGAATCTTTATAAGCCTCCGTTGGCAATGAGTTAATAAAGCTTCTGGGTTCTATCGAGTGGAGTGGAGTTCTTCAATAACAGTCTTCAATTGGTTTAGAAACTGATTTCATCGAGGTGGTTGGTGGTATTGGATAATTTACTTATTAGGAATTTATTTTAGGTAAAATGTCTTCTTGAATCAAAATTTATTTTGTGCTCATAGATGATTAAAAATTCTTGTTCATTTGACCTAAGGCAAAGGCAAAAAAAGGCGATATCAAATAAGTCTTAAAATAATGCTATGGAATTTAGTGTGCGCCAATGAGAAGAATTATGTCAAACCATTTACTTTGGGTCCCTGAGCTAGAGCATGGAACTTGATAGGATCATAGAATATAGATTATTGTAGTTTCTGCTAGTTTCTTAAGCGAGGATCTACTGAAAAAGCTGAGGACCTTAACTACTTTCTTTAATATAAAAAGCGACCTACTGAAAGCCGCTGTCAAATTTTCCACAGACTGTTGCTTCTTTTGGTAATAATAAGTTAAGGCGTTCACAACTTAACAGATTCAGAAAAGAATTGATCTTAATATTAGTGTATAATTCCAAGTGATTGAGCATATAAACCTGTGCATTTATAAATTAGTTTTAATTTGTGGTCTATCACACTATTGCTTACTTCTTCCTGCCAAGCAGGGACCACAATATGTTTGTACAAATTTCTGGACGTTTGTTTGCACAGCATGCAGTGGAATACAGTAAGTTCTCTGAGCTCTGTTGTGTAAGTTTGTTCCTTTTATTTTAGGTGTAGAAGGGGATTAGAAGGGGAAAAAAAACCTTTCTTCTAGTTGCACTGTATTATTTATCTGAAAATATTTTCAGTCGGGAGTTCACACACCGAGTGAAGTCAGTATCAATGGCGAAATTTACTTCACAAGAAGTTAACGCTCTTCAAGAAGGGGGAAACAAGGTAATACATGTTTTCCCTCCTATCTGCTGAATTTTTGCCCACAGCTTTCGTTTTTCTCTCTCATTTTATTGCATAGTGCTTATCTGTGTTTCCTATGCTCAGCGTGCAAAGGAAATTTACCTGAAAGAATGGGATCCACAGCGGAATTCTTTCCCTGACAGCAGGTTATTACTGCTTGATCACTTTTTTGTTTAATCGTGTAGGCCATGCATTCTGATTTGATGTCTTTGTTGCCAGTAACGTTGAAAGACTTCGAGATTTTATTAAGCATGTTTATGTGGATAGAAGATATAGTGGCGAGAGGAACCATGACAAGCCACCTAGGGTAAAGATGGTATCCTAATCCTTGCCCTCAATTTTAGTTTCTCCCAGACAGTCCTTCTATAGAGCAGCATATATAATATCCTACTATAAATGGATGCAGAGGTCTATTTTATGATTATAGTTTGTGAGATTGGATTTTTTGGGTTTAAGCTGAAGCATTATTCTCTTTTTAAATTGCACATTGTACAGGGTGAGAAGGAAGACTCCTACGAAAACAGGAGAACAGATTCATATCAAGGAGGGTCTAGAAGCCCTCCATACGAAGACAATGAGCGTCGTTATAGTGACAAATCTAGTCCTGGAGGAAGGAGTTATGACGGTGGAAGAAGCCCCGGATATGACCAAGAAAGCCGGCAGTATAGTGATTACAGAAGAAGTCCTGCCCGCCCTGAGATTGTCAATGATTGGCGCCGGGAGGATAGGTTTGGGAATGGGAGGAGATACGAAGAACGTAGAATGTCTGATGGAGATTTGAAGATGGAAGGGAAGTCACCGGAACAGCCAAAAGATTCAGATTCATCCAGTCCCCCTGTAGTGAGGCCCGTTAGGGAAATTTTAGGGGAGAACACAATACCTCTTCGTATTAGTGAGCCTCCAAAACCTGCGGCCAGGACTGCTGATGCCTCTGCACATCCACAGGTAGAACATCTTTTGATTTAAAGCATTTATGTTGTTTATCTAGGGATACCTGATTCCACAAGCATTAGATTCTGCTTTTCCGCGATTGTAATTCGATGCCTTAGTATGATCACTTTCACAAATATCTATATTTAAAGATGTATTTGATGCTCCAATTTTATGAATGGTGAATAAAACAAAAGAAGAAAAATATGGGTACCTTTGTCCCAAACTGTATTTACCTCTCTCCCAAAAGAAAAAGTAGCTTGTCCTATAATTCAGGCCTCCTAGGAACTAGGTTTGTGTGCCGCTCCTTTCTTTTTTATTTCTTATAGGCACTATTATTTAGCTAAGCATTTTGGTTAGCTCTTTCTTTGTGTTAATCCTTTCTTGACTTGGATAATGTTTCTCTTATAAAGCTTTGCATGCTTGCCTATGTTATAAACGTACTAGTTCTGTGACTTAGCCTTTGTTACACTACTGACCTTGTTAAGGCTCTCTATTATCGTTTCCAGTTACAAGTCAATGCGTGTTATTGTTGGATAATGGCTTTTAATTGCAGAGAACTGCATCCTCCAGTAGGTTGGGGTCTGCCAATGGGAACCCAGTGGAAGTTAAATTGGAGCCTACTGTAAGCTTAATTGACTTTGATGCCGATCCTGAACCTCCTGTTGCTGCTGCAACACCTCCTCAACAATCTACTGTAGCACATTCCACTCCACAACCAGCAAACTCAACAAATGACAATAACTGGGCCTCATTTGATGCGATCCCCGCTGCAAAAGTGTCTCAAACTCCTAATGTGAACCCATTGGAATCAATTCTGTCACAATTGTCAGTTTCGGATCCTGCCCCTGTTCCTATTTCTGGACCATCAGGCAATGCTGCTACTGAAACAACCACTGGTAAGATGTTTGTGTTGCTGCTTAGTGACGATTCATTTTTCCCTGTTGAAAAACTAATGTTTTCATTACTAATGCTCCTGCATTGCTTCAGTTAACAACTTATCAACGTTTCCCCTTGATGGTGTGTCAGTGGCTGCCCCTGGATTGGCACCAACATTGCCAACTAATGGTGGTAATACCCTTGTCAATGTTTCTGGGCCTGCACATTGGCCTACTGTGCCTCAGCAGCAGCAACAACAACAGCCTTCTTTATTCCCTACTACTGGTAATCCATCAACTGCTCAACAGTTTTTTCAATCTGCTGGACCTTCAAGCAATCAGGTGGAGCTTTTGGTTTGGTCTGTCGATTTTGTTACTGTATTTTGAAGTAATGCAGAATTCTCATTTCTTATATGAATTATTTTCAGCCATGGAATTTATCACCTGCTCCTAATGCACAAGGATTTCCAAGTAATTCAGTGGCGCAGATACCCTCAGCTTTTCAGAAAACTGTGCATGAGGTTAATTCTGTTGTTACATCACAACCTTCTGCTTCTGATGTAAAATCGAGCGGAAGAAAAGAACTGCCTGAGGTAGTATCCAGTTATGTTGGAATTGATTGAGATCTTGATAAATCTTTTATGTATGTGAAATGTGTGATAAATCATTTACCGTCTGCAGGACCTTTTTACCTTAAGCTATTCAGCCTATCGTGTTCCAGTTCCTGGGTGGCAAACTGGTCCACCCAGTGGTATGGGGTATCCAATGCCGTATAACATGGCAATGGTATTGACACAACTAGTAAAGTTGATCACTTGGTTCTATTTCACTGAATGACTTGTTTAATTATATGGGAGATTAACAGAATTTGAATCTGTGCTCTTTTTACAGCCCATTCCCACCTATCAGCAGCCATTAAAGTCATCGAACCCATTTGATCTGAACAGTGATCCTCCAGTTCAGGCCCCAGGAGTATGTGATTCAGTTTTGTGGTGTATCTTCTTTAAAATCTTGTGCCCTACTTGAACATTCTTGCAATTTATGAGTATTATTCTGGATACTAGGTCTACATCTTCTTCAGTAGTTCATGAATTGATTGCTATTGTTTTCAGCTTTTGATGTGTGCTTCTTATGGTGCAGTTTCCATCCATGGCGCCCTTGCAAAGTGCTCTACCAAATGTGTTGAATCCATCTGGCATGCCTCTGTCAGGCTTGCCTCCATCAGGCATTCCTCTGATCAGTTCTTCAGGCATGCCTCCGCTGAACATGCCACCATCCAGTTTAATGCGTACTTCTAGCCTTGGTGCTCCATCATCTGCATGGATGCCCCAATCGTCAGCATATACATCAGTTTTGCCTCCCCATGCTCCTTATGCTTCAGCAATGCCACCAAGTAATCATCCTATCCATTTTTATATTGTGAAAATATATATATTCCCATCATAGCTTTTTTCCACTTCTCACCAATTTTCATGATATATGTACGAATACATACATGCATATGTGTTTGTTTTCTTCCCTTCTTCTTGGGCTGAATTCCGGTTGGAAATCTCAGGGGCCTACATGGGGCAACAAGTTCCTAGTAACATGCCACCTTTCGGGTAAGTACTCTTGCGACCCTAGTTTTTTCCGGATAAAGGAAACACAGTTGGCAATAAATAGCCAATGAACAAGTTACTGCATCAACAAAACACCAAAAGAAGAGAGAATTAGTCTGGATGCTTCCGGCTGGCTGACCTTGAACTTTGCTAGTTTCGGTGTGAGAACAGTAAAAAAATAATATAATAATACGAGAGTTATTTATTGGTGTTTGTACTTTTTATAATGCAAATTGTACCTCCAGTATTAGAAATTTTATTGAGAGTTACTTGTATATATAATAGAGTGCCAATTGAGGCTAACTCAATTGGTGTTTACTGGAGGTGTGAGTCTTTTTCAATGTATTGAGTCTCACTGATAAAAGTCTTAGTAATCCTTTAAAAGAGGTTCCATTCTTCATTACATCTTAAAAAAGATTAGTGGATCTCTCTCTCTCTCTCTCTCGTACTTGCATTTCTAGTTCAATTTTTCAATTTGAGATTCACAGTTGTTGAGCTGATATATACTAATTTGATGAGTCGTAGTGATGAAATTCCCATTTCTGCCACTTGCAGACACCAAGGAGTTGGAAGAGGTGTTGGTGAGAGTGCAGCTTTTGGCTCCTTAAATGCTGATCAGCAGTTGCGTGGTAGATTCTCTGCACCTACTACGCCAACTCCTTTTCCATCCGGAGGGAACCCATTTGGATAAAAGCAAAGAATTAAGCCTCTTTTATTCCATTTAGGGTAAGCATCATCTTGCCGCCTGCCTATGCAATTTCTGGGTTGAAGTTTTGGTTCTCTATATTGTAGTTTCTAAAGTCACATGATCCAGCCTGCCGACAAATTTGTTCGAATTTTCCTTTGTGTGAAGAGTTGTATGGTCGGCATTAGCCCTGTAAAATTTGTTTGATGCTGTAAGAAAAGAAGAGAGAGAAGAGTATATAGCTTAAATGAAAAGAAAGGACAATGGCTTCAGGAGGACCTAGGTTATTATTATTTTTTATTTGATGCAGCTATGTTGTTGCTCTTGATATTCTTTTGGCCTATCTTGGGTGATCTGCGTGTTTGTTTGCTGCCCCTCAGAGTCGATCCCTTCTTTTCGGAGTTGTATGATTTTGCAATATCTTTCCTCATTAAGCATTGTTACAGTGTAATGCAATTTGTATGCTAGAAAAATGTCTACTTTTAGGGTTGATATGATTTCTTCATTGTTTCGCATTCTTTATTTTTTTATTTTATTTTTCTTCGATTCTATTTTTTGTTCCTCCGCGATACATGGATCGCCAAAAAAGTAATGCCAAAACACAAAATTATATATTTTGCTCTTTGAGGTAGCCTTGCTTGCTGCAATTGATGTTGTAGTCCAGCATACGACTCCTGAAAATGAGGTAGAAAAAAATGATACCTAGAAAACAACATATGATGTTAGAAAGTTAACATTCGAGGTGCGATATCTTTTACCCAGCATAATATTCAAAAATTCAAAAAAAAAAAACCTGTAAATTTTGATTTTTCACGAAAATATTAGTAGTATTAATATCCAAACTTGGTGGAAATGTCACAGAAATTTTCAGAAGATATGGGTAAAATATTGATAAAATTTGGTATTATACCTCTATTTTGTAATTTTATTTTTGGATGTGATCAAATTCATGCACACAATAAACCAGACATTTTTAATTTCATAATTATGCAAGAGAAAACTTAAAACTGTATGTTTTAGTATCAATATTGTTTAAAGCAAGAGAATATTTCAAATACCTTCAAGTCTCCTCTTAAATGTTCCTTTTATCATTGATGTTTTTTCATGTTGTATGAAAATATGGATGTAAAATACCTATATAAATTTACTAAATTTATAAATGCACTATAATCATTTATTATACAATTGTCATTTCTTGTGATGCATATCATCATATACTTAGTATTTTGATTGAAAATCATCTAATCTATGCAAAATTAATATTTAGAGTATTTAGAAATTTCAGTTAAACATTTGTTGTGTTAATACCAATTTATTGTCTTTTAAATTAAAATTTCCATTGAATTGATATTTTCGTTGATATTTTTATGAAATATGGGTAATAAAATTTGTACCAATATTGATATTTTTATTTTTAAATAAAAAGTATTACATTGGACCTCCTCACATATTTAATGTGTGGTCTTAGAAACCTGGAAAAATAATTCAATGATTGGTGCATCCATGGATTGGAATAATTTTTTTAATTATCTAAACTTTTTCTTTGATAAAATGTGATGATAGATAATTAATTTTATTAAGTACATATTTTAAAATTTTTTAATAGGCATGTAACACACATTAAGTACATATGCCATATAATTATCTGTCTTGCTAAATATGTTAATGTAATGTATATTGTATTATATGACATGTAATAAAAGTATCGATCTTGTTCGACAATTGTATGTTAACCTAATTGTTCTAAGCGGTTCAATGAGTGTAGTTTGGTGCCGAATACTGCAAATTTTTAACCTTATGGGTAGACTATTAAAAAATTAATTCAACAATTTAACAACTATTCTTGCCAACAATAAAAAAGGATATCAATTCAACAATTTAACAACTATTCTTGCCAACAATAAAAAAGGATATCAATTCAACAATTTAACAACTATTCTTGCCAACAATAAAAAGGGGTAGTTTCTGCCTTCGAAATTCCAGGATTTGAGAGGAAGAAAGTAGAGTTGTACCCCTGGTCAGCACGATAGGAATCTCTCGTCTTTTCCATGAAATATAATATGTGTTGTTTATTTACAGGGTGATTATCACGCCAACTGAAAATTGTGTTAGCAAACCAAATGAAAACGGACAAATCAGAAGAATTTCAATTAAATTTAAGCTAATAATTTTATTTCTAAAAAATAAAAAGAAGAAACTGATAAGATGACCTCACGTTGGAAATATTATCCAACTTTAGGGAAAAATTACATTTTTTAATCACTGTGACCGAATCAACAGTGGAATAATGTTCAAAGAAATATAACCCCTTTTCTTTTTCTTTTTCTTTTTTTTTTTTGAGGAAATATAACCCCTCTTTTTTAACTTTTCAATGAAAATAATAACAATAGTAACAATATATCACCAGCATTTAAATTCCAATGACTATCTAGTCTAAGACATGTGCTCTCTCTCTGGCGTAACTCTACAAATGACGAGATTAATCTTCAAATAGTCGAATAATTTCTGTATAAATCTTGTTCTTTTGACTCTTTGTCACGACCCAGAAGTCTGGAGATCTTCTGATAGCATTACAAGTCATAACATCCAAGTCAGGAGTTGCTCTTGATCCGAGTCATGTCGCATTGCGGTCCACGTCTGCTGCTCCACTTTTGGATTAACTTGTGAACGAGAAATGAATTTCAAGCCAATGGAGAACTTGAAGAAGAAGAAGATGAAGTTTTTTTGGGCTTATACGGATTCTGCTGTTTGTCTGCTCTTCCAAATTACAGGAGCCACAAGCATCCATACTACACGGAAGAAATTATCTTTTAGTTAGTTATTGTGATAATGCTGATGGGAATATTAGTTGAAGGCCCTGATGAGGGCCCCACTCCTCAGCGAGGAGTGCCTCACTTTAGCACCACCAAATGTGTTGGTGGTCAAGATACGTGGGAGCTTCGTCTGATATACATTAAATCGAGTACTGAGCTGACAGGAACAAGCCTTCATATTTAAGACCTTAAAAAGGATCACCTAACACTCGAAACCTTTGACTACAGGCCCAACCACATCCTTAACCTCTAGAATACCACACTTGGTGGTGTTATAGTACTTTCAGATAGCAGCACAAGTTTTGACATATAGTTTTTGTGGAAAGAAGTTCTTACAATATACACAGACCGCAAGCCATTCGTTCACTATTCTGACCCAAGTACTGGTCCACCCCACATCAATTGTCCATCTGTGAAAATTACAAAGGGAAATGACTTGTTATACGTACATTTCTCAATTCAGGATGACTAAGAAGCTACAGAAAAGCTATTTAATATCAGCACACATTAATTTGTTTTATATTCACATGTCGACTTTAATACACACAAAATATGACATAGAGACTCATACAGTCTTACATGTCAATCTCTAACTAATAAAAAAAAGGTGTTGATATATGATAATTAGTAATTTTGTAGATGTTGAGATTGTTATAAAGTTTGGAAAACTGACCCTGAAAGTAATTGACCGAGAAGATTTGTTTGAAAAGGGTTCAAGTGAATCAGTTTGAAGGATAAGGTTTGCTTGTGGCAACAATGGAAACAATTTTAGGGACCAAAAAGTACTAACCTTTTCATAATATGGTGGGGATTCCAGCTAATCAAGAGCATGGCGAAGTACATAGCTCCAGTAGCAAAAACAAAATGGAAAAAGCCATAACCGTATGGAACGTCATCCTCGGATGGTGTTTCGCTTTTCCTGAACTGCAGATGTTGTCAGGTTTAGCTTGGTGGTGGAAATGTTGATAAATAAGTTTTAAAAATAAGAATTCAGATGACATAACTAACCTGAAAACACTGAGAATCTACTCCTGTTGAAAACGTTGCTATAACCATCGCAAGTACGGCAATGACAAAGCTCTGTCCACAAAATGAGTCATTGTCACCTTAAGAAAGGAAAGAAAGGAAATGTGGTTTACAAGGATCCGATTGGAGAAGCTAATCGAGATTTATTACTATGCAACTAATTTTTTCAAGAAAATCGTAAATACTTGAAACTTTATAATGGGTTACAAGGGAATCAAACACTACTATGATAGTAAGCCAATCTGTTTTAGTTGAAACGGTTGCCTTCCTGATGCAATTTTCCCCAGGTGGTTCACTGCAACATCAAAGTAATAAATTATACGTGATGGACAAGATATGACAAGATGAAAGATATTTATCAGGACAATCTCCCTTTTTTCCCCCTTACTATCATATTTTAGGTTTACAAAAATAGGAAACTATCATGTGTTACAAAGGATTCAGCTTTATCATGAACCAAGTTTAGAAACATGGTCCAAGAAGTGTTTCATATTTGCAGGAAACTCTCTTAGGTTGTTGAAAGTATGAAATCCACTCATAGGTTGTTCTACTTAATTTTCTCAATTTTTTTAGTCAAAGAAGTCAGCAATGAGCCACAGAAATACTGTCTAACATCCTTCCTGATGTAGGATTGACACAACCAGTTCTCTCAAAAGTTGCAACAGATCAGAGAGGCACAAGCAAATTTTTTAGACACCACTTAGAACCAAACTTGGAAATCCACCCCAAGTCCTACTCGTTGGGGCCCCTCCTTAGAGGAGTCCCTTACAAATCAGTGGACGGTGCTAACAGACGGGCTCAGGTACTTCTTTGAAGCCCAAGCCACAAAGGCCGCCTCTCAAGTTGAAGCATGCACTTGCATATTGCTACCTTATCTTTCCATCCCACCAAAAGCACAAAAATATACATAAAAACAGAAACATAAAAAAATACTTAATTTGCAACTCTCAGAGTTGTAGGCAACCACTTATTTAGGAGAAAGACACAATAAATCATGCCCAAAAGTTAAGAAATAATGAAAAACATGAAATGAAGAAAAAAAGAGTCTGAAGATAAGAAATCATGCCTTCTAATTGCACACCAGCAGATGAAAAGCACATAAAGGCCCATAAGTCCTGGAGTCAAGATGCCAGCATTCACCTGTAACGTTGGTGAAATTTTCGCAAATTATATGCCAAATTTTACTATAGTAAGAATGAATTATTTGAAGGTGGAACATAGTGGCTAAAGCTTACTTTTGGGTGGAGAGAAACGCTGGTCATAAGTTGGAGCAGCACTAATGTCCAGGTAATGAAGAAAATGTTGAGCAGACAAGAGGGCTCTGGTGCATACCAAATGTACATCATGATGATCCCCACCATGCATACGACATATGCAGCGGTCGCGAGTAGCATTACGTGTATTTGGCTGTGGTAAAAACCTTAATCTAAATTACTCAGCATATTTGAAAAAAGGGAACAACAAAAACAGACAAACTTATCCTAAGTTAGCAACAAATAACAACATAATAAAATGAGGTTTCTCTAAACTTCCCCACTAACAGCAGATCACACTTTAATTAAGACTGCTTTAGGTCAGGCTCTTCGTAGCATGATGTACTAAATAATAATAATAATAATAATAATACTTGGGATAAAAAAGAAGAAACGAGAAAGATTCTCGTTTCTTGTCTCATGTCCAGATTGGTTTTGGCACATCCATTGTTGTTGTTGTTGTTGTTTCTTTTCTTTTTGGTCGTAAAACATGTCATTAAGCAATCAACAACAAGAGCAGACAAATTTAATCTAACAATACAAATAAGTTATGTGTAGGCGGGCACAGAAAAGAAAAACAAGTTAGATGTTTGAACGATGTCTTACCATCTTTCAGAGTTTTTGTCTGACTGACAACAATCATTAAGCCATGTAATGAAACTGATTATGCTTATAAGCTGAATTAGGAGAAATACCCTGAAACACATTAATGAAAATCATTAAACTAAGATGAACAGTTTGTCTTCAAAATTGATGGGGCAAAATGTTTTAGACATGAATAAGTCTATCTCTCGGGATTAAATTATACCCGGCACCAAAATGTGCAATCTCCCCTGCCAAGCAAAAAAAAAAAAAAAAAAAAGCAACAAGGACCTGAATTGATAATTAAAAAGATAAATAAATAGAAAAAAAAGAAAGAAAGATAGCAAGAAAAGACTAACCATAGAGCTGAATAATTGTTGAAGGAAGTAAAAAGGGAATAATTGTGAAAACAACCCAGAGGACAATTTTAACAGACCACCATCCAGATTGCCATATATTTTTTCTCTCATTCAACTTTGAGGTACCAACTGTTGTGAGAAACATAGTAATATAGAATGTCTGAGCTGGTAGTTAAGGCTTACTTTGATCCTATGAGGAGCACAAAATTGAAAATTACACAATTATTACAGAGTATAATAGCTTTATCTTTTATCCATACTAGTTTTTCTTTTTTTTCAAGATTTTGCATGGCCATCTTTAAAATTAAGCCTCAGAGATCAAAACTCTTGATAACAAAATAATTAATAGACAAATATATAACCCAGATACACAGTTAAAACTAGGAAATATAAAATAGAATATAACCAGATTTCACTTTCAATTTCCAGTTTCCAATTTGTTGAAAAGGATACAAAGCAACCCAAGCTCACACGCAAAACGCCTTGAGCACCCAAGCAGTCTTTCCCACCTTCACATCCTTTCAATCCTGAATTCAAATATGCAGATTGTGTTTTTACTATATTTTGGTTTTCTCTTATTTTTCTGGACTCAATTGCAAAACACAGATTAGACATGTCAACAGAGCCTTCGTTGTGTATATCCCAACCAAGTTCAACTTTTTCTATAAATGTAAATTGTCTAAGCGCAAACCATGCAAATATAGTAAAAAAATATCAAAAGCCCAGATAATGAATAAGAACACTAATTGAACATAATATCACCACCACCCCAAAAATTTGCTCAAACAGAAACTGCAATTAAACCAAAAGTCACTACAATAATAATTATTAAAAAAGGGACAACGAGAAATGGGGGAAAAAAAATCAAAAATCCAGATAGTGCATAAGAACACTAATAGACCATAATATCATCACCACCCCAAAAATGTGTTCAGACAGAAAATGCCATTAAACCAAAAAGCCACTACAATAATAATAATTAGAAAAAGGGGCAATGAGAAATAAGGAAAAATAATGATTAAACCTACTCTCCATCTCTGTAAGAGCACTTCTGCCATAATCCCTTGCAGCCCATGCCAGCAAGTTGGCAAGCAAGAACACGAGAGCGTAGACATATCTAGCCATCCAGGGATTCGACCCATTTCTGAACTGACTAAACCATTTGCTCAACCATGAAGATTCTTGCTTGAAAATGGCTTGTCTTTCATAGTCATTATTGTAGCTGCTGTTTTCTCTAGTCCTACCACTCTCCATATCTTTAATTAACTTTAATTCCACCTATGGTGCATCAAAAGATTCAAAACTCATTCATATCCAATATGCACTTTTTCACTTTCACTTGAGATCCACCAATGTAAAATGTGCTTGGCCGCATTATGGCTTTGTTTGTGGCGGACGGTCTTCAGTTTTCTCCGGATCGATCTCTACACGTTTATGACTAAAATCCCATTTTTTTTTGGTTTGGAAATAACCTGAAAAAGAAAAAAATATATATGATCTCACATGACCCACGAGTACTAAAATGGCGCAAATGAAAAACCAAGAAAGCAATGGTAAGGATGTAATGTTTTTTCAGTTAATGGAGAGTGGGTCGGAGGACTCAGGCAAAAACGTACATGCCACGGCAATAATACCGTATATATAGACACGAGTATTTATGAGAGTATATAATTGAATGATTTTTTTTATCATTTTGTATTGTCTTTTTATTGCAGATAATATTGTGACGTTGAAATTTCAACGGTTTGATGTACGAGCATTTAGTGCAAATAAATCAAACTGTTAAAAATTAATCAAAACACTAAAGCAACTGATCAAAGGGTTAAAAATTAAACCAAACATTGAAGTAACTCTTTGTATGAAAAAAACAAAAGGTTTACAGGATAAAAATTTTTACTTTTAAAAATATGATTTGAATCAATTTTGATTAAAAATATTGTATCATATAAGAGTTTTATATTGTAATATATTTTTTTATATTATAACATGTGATAGTTTTATACTATAATAACTAAAATTTTGGATGAAACTAAGATTGTTAAATATATTATATAAATTTTCAATTGCAAGAAAGGGAGGAAGCATTAACAAGCTTGCAGGCCAATAGCAAGTTCAGACTCTTTTCAGGTGTGACTCTTTTGACGAGTTGAGTCTCTTTTGGTTAGATTGGACCCCACATGCACACTTTTTTTTTCAATAAATAAATAAATTAATTAATTAAAAGCCAAAATGACCAAATTTCTCATATTTGTTGAGCTCCTTGGAATGCGTGCTAACCTCCTGCAATTTCTTCAGACTCAAGTGTTCTCCAGAGCTAAATACGATGGTTCGTATGTAAAGAATGGGTAGTTTTGGTATTTCAAGTCTTATGACTTTATAAAGAAAGGATTTATGGTTCGCGCCCCATTGAATGTGGATAGAGGGCAACAAAAAAGCAATGTATACATAATAATGGGGGTGCCACTATATTGCAAGTAACATGATTCTTGGTCAAAATAGTAATGAAATGCAGATGGAATTGTTTAATCTATTCTGAAATCTAAATCGTTTGGTTTCTGAGAAAATGGATGAGAAATTAGAAAGAAAATTTAGATAAATGACGTGATTTAGCTAAACTTAGGGAGAGATACCACTATATGCAAGTAACATGTTTCTTCGTCAAAATAATATGTTTGGTGGGAAGGATTGATGGATGGATAGAGAGAATTGAAAGAAGAGAAGTGAAGGTTAAAAAAAATCATGTTTTTGGTTGGAAAGAAGAGGGTAAGGAGAGGAAATATGAGAATGAGCTCCCCATGAAAGTCTTGAGATAATGAAAAGACAATTTTGCCCTCTATACATAATAAATTTGGGTTAATTAGTAGTAACTCTAAAGCAAAATTCTATCTATAATCTAATCTTTGATATCAAGAAAAAAAAAAGAAAAAGGATTTGTCTTCTCTTCTATCTTACCAAATAATTCAACGTTACTCCAACTCTCTCTATTTTTTCTACTCTTTTTCTCTTAAACCAAAAGGAGAACATGCAGTTGCTTCATTTCCATAGTGGTAAAAGAAAGTTATGTCTCTTCAAAAAAAAAAAAAAAACAAAGTTTATGCTGGTGTAATAAAAACGACAAGTCGTTTTGCATTCATTACTTTTGAAGAAAATGAGAATCTAGCAATGCCTTCCTATTACGCATTCAAACAAAAGCGTGAAGATTCGATCTCCTTAATAGTACCAACAAACTCACCAAAACAAATCTACCCAGAAATTCAATTGAAAGAGGAATTTATACAACACTATCTATCTATATGAATCCAAACCCAAGTCAAATTTTCCATCACTAAACAAAACTCTGAACTTGGAGAAACTTAAAAATGAATAAATATATGAATAACACTTACTGATAATAATCGGAAGAATTCTCTTTTCTTCTTCTTCTTCTTCTTTTATTTTGGTTTTGACTTTGAAGGAATTATAATAAAGTACCTCTTTGAGACCTGAGATTTATGTAGAATGAATATGATCAGATAGAGCTTCGAGAGATTCCCATTAGTTTCTTTTCAATGATCTGTCTGTGGCAAAAATATTCTTCACGTAAAGTTTTATATATATATATACATATACACACACAGAGGAAGAAAAGTGTCTTAACTGTTTATGGGAGAGCTTGTGTCTCCGTTCTAGCTCTTGTACTCCGACACAAAAATGTTTTGTAGAGAGAGAGAGAGAGTTGCTTTCTCAAGGTTTTGCTTTGGTGTCTATGCTTACCTTTCTTTTTCCCGCCGTAAGCTTGTTGTTTCCGTTACAGTCTTAAATTCGTATCTTGCAAGGGTTTTTTTTTTTTTTGGGAATTATTAAGGAGCAGGATTTTTGTTTCTTTAAGGCAAATACGAAAAAGGGTTTTTTCATTTTTTTTTAAAGATTTTTTAATTTTTATGGAGAATAATTTAATTATAAATACTTACTAATCTTTATTTTTTAAGAAAAGTTATTCCGTGAATATATCTTTAAGCTTATTTGTAACCACTAGAACTTGACACTTTGTACCCTTGATGTGACAAGCATCAATTCTTTTGTCAAAAGAGCCAAGAAAGGGGATTGTACTGTCTCACTTCATATAGAATAAAGACATCATAGACAAGTATATCATCTCTTAGCATGAAACATTTGGGGTAAAACCTTACAAGAAAATTATATATTATATCATATTTTTAAAAATAATTTTTATTTATATGATACTTAAAAAAATTATAGCATACTAAAATATTTATAACATTTATAAAATATAAGTTTTAAAAAATAACTTTTATGAAAATTCTTTAAACCTAATAACAAAATTGTATAAGCTTAGATGCAAAATAGATAATAACATATCAAATATAGATGCGAGTACTTTACTCTCAACTTTTTTAAGCTTGTTTGCGACATTAGTATCTAATCTTATGCTCATGTTAGGCTTCAAGTTTCCTTTTCTTTTTTGTGTCACATTTTTTATTTTGATGGTCATTTAGTTTTTTTTCCCCCTTGTAGACCACAAACTTGTTCGCTTTTCAACCTTGTGATTAGAAGGGTGTATGTTATGGCATAGGATTGTC
Organism: Artocarpus hirsutus; assembly: GCA_946598075.1. NCBI lineage: Eukaryota > Viridiplantae > Streptophyta > Magnoliopsida > Rosales > Moraceae > Artocarpus > Artocarpus hirsutus. Next base: position 74,542 of record CAMOHE010044249.1, on the reverse strand, counting down.
GTTTGCGAAGCCAAACACAAATTGCAAAATATTATATCTTTTTAAAATTTTTTCCATCAAATATAACATTAGCTTTGACAAGTGCACCGGAGATAGTTTTATCATAATAATATTGATATTACAACATACATAGGATTTGGGGATTTAACTACCAAAACAAAGCCCGAGGACCAATTTGTGATAAGGGTACAAAGTCATAGATCATTAGTGCAAATATAAGCATTTAGCCAAAATAAATAAATAAATAAATAAGTGCAAATTTTACTGAAATTCCCGCCCCTGTTAAGCGTTCATGTGCTTTGCAGATGATAATGATTTAACAAGAAAAGTGGATGGAAATGGAAAAGCAAGAAAAAAAAAAAAGACTTACGTTGAGGACTTAAATACGGGAAAAAGAAAAGATACAGGCCAAACTACAACACACATACGAAACTAAGGACCAATTGTGCAAGAGCCATGCTTTTTTTGAAAAACTTTATTTTTACTTCTAAGTTCTTCCATCTTATTCTTTCACGCTAAGTGCTTTTCACTTTAATTAAGACTAATCTACAACACTGAAAAAGAGATTTGTCACATATAATGATTACAAGAGGAAAAAAACAAAAGATTTTTTTTATTATTTTGGTGTGGGTAAAATGGTCGGTGACTTTTGGGTCACACAGTTCATTATAAAAGCGATCGTTGGTTTTGGTTGGTGTTCGATTGATTGCATGGAGAGAGTAGGAGAGGTTCGTATTGATGATTCAGAATCACGCCAAGGGAAGTCTTCATTGCATGCCTTCAAACATAATTGCGTTTTTCCTCAACACACACAAAAAAATAGACAAAAAAACAAAAAAAAAAAAGGAAACCATGTGCGTGTTCAGTGGTGTACGTGATTTTATAGCCAGTGGGGCACGTTCCTGCATTTAATTTTTGAAAATTAAGTGGGTGTTTGAAAAGGTGGTGAGAATCGATGGTAGTAACCACTTTTACTGAACATATGAGAGCTTTATATTGTAGCAATTTTTTTATTGTTACTATAACATGTGAGAGTTTTATACTATTTATAACTAAGTTTGTGGTGAAAACCACTTCCAAACACCTCATAAATCTTTGTCTTAAAATGTTTTCTAACAATCTATACTTATTTCTATTTTATAAGAAAAATTACAACTGTTTTCCTCATTGAATAATAAAAAAATATCGTGTTCTTATATTATATTATAAGAAAAATTTTAATTAAGCTGTGTTGAAGAATAGAAATATATATAACTACATAACCATTTAATAAAATTCAATCTTTATTTTTTTATAGTGTCCTCGCTGAAAAGAATATCTGGCGGCCGGCTCCTCCGCTGATTATGTTTTTCTTCCATCCTAATGATAATAGTGGGCCATTTTTATCTTCACCATCCTCCACACTAGCTATGATTTCCTAAGCAACATAAATGTACGGAATATATATACCATCCCATATGCACCAACAATGTGCTTAGAAATAAGTTAAAATCTTTCCGTTCCCTAATATCTTCTGCTACGGATTTTCTGGAGGTTCAAATCTTTTAAGATTTATATTTAAGCGTATATATGTAACCATTTGTATATTTACATCTGTGTATCTTCCATTGTTCCCGCAGAATTTTAGATCTAACCTTTTTTTTTTTTTTTGAGTTATTTAATCAGAAATCTCATTCTCTGTTTAGCTGGTTTTATATATGTGTAATTGTTGTATTTTATTTTTCTTGAAATGACATGTGTAATTGTTTATGGAAAAACGAATAAATAAATGTTTTTGTTGAAGATGAATGTTCTAAGCAAACGAGACGTGTCATTGTTATGACTCTGAGTCCGGCTCTTGTCATTGTGTGGTGCTTAATTAGTATAACCGGTCTCTCTAACATTGTTCCTAAGAATTGCTACTCATTAAAACATATCCTCTTTAATTTTAATCACTGGGGGCTAGTCAATGCTGAATATATATATATATATATATATATATATGACAAAAAAATTATTTAGAAATTACATAAGTCATTGGGAGTACCGCCAAAAAAGAAGTGGGTACATGTTACAAAAATATTACTTAAACAAAGGAAAACTAGAGAAAAAGTATGTAAAATTGTCTCAAGAGGTTGTCCAGATGGAGTGACACATGATTGAGATTTCAACAAATTATCATACTATGAGCCAAGAATGGAGCTATCAGGTTGACCTCTAAACTTGAGTCCCTTTTTTCAAAGTATGGTCCAATTCACCTCTGCGACATCACAACAATGCAAGCTAAACATTTACTTCGAGTAATCAACCACTGGCAAGGGGTACGGCCACAATAAACAAACGTGTGCACCGACAACAACCTCAACAATTCAAACATCCCCCACATCAACCCAACAACATACACCGACAACACAATGCGACAACCCGCCAAATGAAAATACTGGTGTATACAAATCTTCTATTTACTCTACAGGTGACAGTCGCTGCAATAACTGTTAGAGTATGGTGACTCGAATTCAGTTTGATCTGATCTGAAAAGTTCACGATGCGACAAGTGTGATGAAAAATAAAATTGAGATTTTTCATGAGATTTGTGGTGGTAGCGGAAGGATTGAGCCAATAAGCCAGATTCAGTAGCCTACCACTGATCGCGTCGGGGTGCGAGGATGAACCATTGTTTTTGGACCATTTAGTTTATGTTTTTGGACCCATAGGATTTTGTCTATACCTCTATATATATATATGATGTATTGCGTTAGGGTTTTATTATTAACAAATTTTAGCCTCCCTAATGCCTCCCTTATAATCTTCACTAGTTTAGTAATTTTCTTCTTCTTTACCTGTGGGTTTTTATCTTTTTGCGTTTACACATAATTCTTTGTGTATGTGTTTTTTTTTTTTTTTCTATCGCATTATTTTCTTATCCATAACTACCAGCAGTATAATTATTCCTCCAATTTCTAACTACATGAATACGATATAGAGCAGGTATATCGACCATCATATTAGTACACTCAACCTCAACATCCCATCCCACCTACAAATTATTTATTCTCTTAAAAAAAATTATTTTGTCACCGGTACCACTTTTCTGGAAAAAGTGAAAATACAAATGTATTAGCAGACATAACATGGTTGTCTTTTACCCTGCCTGTGAATGAGTTTAAACTATTGACTCCGCAAATCTTGATTACTTTCTTTCATTTTGGATGAAAGACTTGGCAATAGAACTACAAAAAATTAAATTCCGTGCCGCATCCGTTTAGAATATATGCAAGCTCCGTTCAGTTACATGGAGAGTTACATTTTACATATGAAAGGTACACTGTCTTCTGCAATTATAAGCCCATACAAAACTCGAGATAAATTAGCCAGTGGAATGTATATAAAGTCACAAGTGTGCCTAGTTATATCCGATGGAGCACCGGAAGAAACCAATTGCAACAATAATGACTTTGCAATTAATAACTTCGATTATGGCCGCGTGGAACTATTAGGATATGATATAGGATGCTTTTCCTACCAAATCGCTTGTCACATCATGGATGAAGGTAAGACGGAAGAAAAATCTTATATTTTGTATATTTGTTTGTTATTTCGGTTTTAATTTATTAATTTTAGCTGTAAATTATTAAGGTAAAACTTTCACATGTTATAATTCTTAAATTCTTAAACTATTATGTTTCAATGCCAAACGTCCTATACATATATTTGAAATAATGGAGTAATCTCACTGTACGGATCCCAAGCTAATAAGCATTTGAGATGCAACAAGTCACTGTAACCACAAGAATAACATAGTTCACTATATTTTCTATATCTTTGGTGTGACAAAGATACAATGTTGACTTTTGTTGTTGAATCTCATATACAATTTCTGCCGAAGAATATATATATATATATATATATATATATATATATTCCATTGTCGGGTGACATAATAATCTTTTTGACAACTCATGCTAGGTTAAACTCTAAGCAATCATTTTGCTTATAGTGATAAAATGTCCATTGAGACAAATGCTTTAGGTGAAAATGGTTAATAATTTGTAGCAATTACCTTTAGAATCAGCCAAGGTAATTCACACCTGTAACCAAAAAAAAAAAAAATTCATTTTTCATGCCTTTATTTTTTTAACCCTTTATGTCCCTACATGATTTGCCAATTTAGGAGCAACTCACAAGGTTAGGCACTTAATATACGTGCATATACGGGTCTCGTTGATGGTCACGGCATAAAAATAATCTATTATTCTCTTCTTGTGAAATCAATTTTCTAAAATAATCTTGTGATATTCAACGCTATGTCAATATATCTTACCATTTTGAGTATGTGTAGTCCAAATTTTTGCTCTTAAATAAACTTAAAATCAATATTTTGGAAGAGTGAGAGCAGTCTAATTAGTTGTAAATCCCTCTACCTAACTATAGGTTGAGGATTCGATTCACGCTGAGCCATACTTGAAAACGGTGACATTCCTATCCTCTTGTATAAAAAAAATCGATATTTTGTTTGGTTGAAATATTTTTAGCTTTTATCCGCTAATGATTTTTGTTCAATGCTAATTAAATTTCTTTTTGTTCACAGCCAATGATTGAAAAATGAGATGAGTGCACATCCCAGAATTTCGATTTGGATCGGAGTTCTAGTCTACCATCTTGTAGATGTTAAATGGGAGAATGAGGACACTTGTATAATTTGACTCTAAATAAGAGAAAATATAAAAATAATAATGATAACAAGTGATTGCATGCTCTTCATGTTTACTCATAGTAGAGCTAAATTGTAATAATACGTAGGCGCCACTAGACCATGGTGGAAATTTCATTATACCTCTATGTACTTGATATTGCAGAGTATAATAATCAGTCTTAATAATTATTGGCCAACTCAACCTGTTAATTATGGCATGTGTTTGAGGAGCTTTCATTTATTTTGACCTTAAAGTTAGATTCTATTATTTTAACTATTAGATAGAATTTTTAACGGTTTAATTTATGACGGTATATGTTATAAATTTACAATATATAACGTAAAATTATTTTCATATATAAATTAGACTATTTAAAAGTTAATTAAAGGGTGTTTGATAAGTGTGGTTAGAACTGAAACTTTTGAATTGAAAACTATAGCATGTGAGGGCTTTACACTATAACTCACTTTTTTTTAATCATTGTAGTGTATGAGAGCTTTATACTGTAGCAAGCAAAAGTTTTGGTTATAACTACTAATTTTGCTAAACAACACATTAATCAAAAGGTTAAAAATATACCACAGCACGACTTACCATCCCGGCAAGGGCAAAATGTAAGTCGTTTGTTTAATAAGGAGTCCTTTATTTTGCTTCTGCATGTGTCAGACGCCAAGAGGAACTTAAAAGCCTAGGAAAACTTATGCTTGTAAGATTGTATCACTCTTTAAATTTGTATTTGTGTTTGCTTGTAGGAGCATTATTTCACATTCTTGTACAGGAAGATAAGAAAGAACTCTACTTTCACAGAAGTGGCAACCAACCATCCTTAAAATTTGCTTTTAGGTTTGGCAGATGGGCAGAGACCCCTCAATTCATATAACACAAACAAATTAAAGACAAGCTAAAAGAGCTGGTTGTTTTTAGAGGATAAAACAATAGTAACGAAAAAGAAAAAGAAAAGGACGGAGAGAGAGAGAGAGAGAGAGAGAGAGAGAGAGAGAGAGAAGGAATTTTTGAATTATTTTCTGACTAAAGATGGTTTCTTTCAAGTTTCTACGCTAGAAAGTCGTTTGGTACGCAAAGTATGTCAGTCTAAAGTTTGCATACAGCCTTTGTATTTGAATAAAAACAAAATCCCTCAACCAAAAAACAAAAAAAAAACAAAAAAGAGTCAGCAGAATCCGCTTAGTTTTGGGATCACGTGCAGGCACGTGATCAAATTGGCCATAAATTACAATAAAATCTTTTTCTTCCTTTTCCTTTTTTTCCCCCTTTTTGGGCTTCCCCTTTGTTTAATTAAAGGTTGATGGCACTCCATTAACGTCAATCAAGGAGCCGTTTGTGCTCTTAAATCAATATTTAACTTTATGGAAAAAGCCTTTGCCAATTATTAGGGTACATTGCTAGGCAATAAGTAATAATTAATTATTGTATTATACCAAAAATAAAGTAATAAACTTTTGTTTATCCTTTTATTTCCCTTCCCCTGTGGCGCTATTTCTATCCTCAACGTCATTCTTGTTTCGTATATTATATTATACTCGTTAGTAATTTATTCTACAGTATAATGTATTATAAAATATCTAGGGATATACGAACCAGAACCAATTTGTTAGGTAAATTTGAAACAAAGTTGCACACAGTTCTAAACGAGTTCTTGAATTCTTGTTAGTTGGTTTCTAGTTATCATCCAACTTATTATCTCATGCAAGCTAGGAGCAGCAATACGGTTTTGACACAACGACACAACACAAACACGACATGCTTTTTAACAAGTTAGAGTCAAAAAAATTAACCGCAAGGCATTTTAGTGTCAATCTGCATGACACTAAAATGATACGTCTGACCCACGATTAGTTATTTAATATTTTTTAATATATTTTGCTATTATTAACTATTTCCATAAGACGAAACCCTAGCTCACTTAATTTCAAACCAAGTTTCAAACTAAATTGATTTTAACTCTTGAGCAATGAGAAGATTATTTTAGCTTGATCACTTGAGACTTTTTTATTTTGTTGGACTTGTAATTTTGTTAGACTTATTATTTTGTTGGTGTTGCACTTATTTTTTGTTAAACGTTTTTAAATTTTCAGCCAATTTTTTGTTTTTGTAGTATAAAACTCATTTGATTTGAGAAAATTTATTTTATGTTTTTTTATGTTATATTAATGTAAATTCAAGGATAAAAACGTCATGGATTAGTGGGGTTACTACGGGTGATTAACAGGTTACAGGTCATTGGTAGAGGTAGATTGTGGATTTTTAGAGTTTCATAGGTTGCATAAAGAACGAGTTTGTGCTGTTGTCTTTATGTGAACCCGTGTCAAAACGGGTTGTATTAATGTTGAGATTTTTCAACCCGTTCGTGTTATGGGTCAGGTTAGTGTCAAGCTAGTTTATATAAAAATTAACTTTCAACCTGACTGGAACCCAACCCGTCGACACGAATTGCCCCTTAATGCAAGCTAGAAGTACAACAAAACTGAATAAAAGGAAGATGATACATCGATATATTGGTTAATAACTATTGGAGAGATTGTAATATATTTGTTTTAAGTAATAAACATCATTAGACCCTTTTTAGATGGTTAAAATACACATTTTATAAGGGTATTTGAGTCAGCGAGTGGCGCCACAGCGCTCGAATTTGAGGGTGTGGCGCCAATTTGAAAAAGCATTGGTGCTATGGTGCCCATTACAGAAAACGTGCAAAAAATTACACAGAGAGCCTAGCCTAGCGTCACGACACTAAAAAGTTGGCACTGTGGCGCTTTTTCAAACTGATATAAGTTGAATAAATGTGTTCTTTGACATGTTTCAAACCGATGTAAACATTGGTTGTATATTTTTATATAAATTTGAACATCTATTAGCAATAGACATATTCATTGTAATAGATATTTTGATACATGAATAGATGCTTTTACAAATAAAGAGGTAACTTTAAGTAAAGGTTGTGTGGATTGAACCAGTTGTATCTATTCATGAAATGGCATCCCCTATCTTTATTTAATCTCTAGAATTATTACAGAATTCATATCTTGTCTGGAATACTATATTGTTACTAGATATTTTGTTCAAGTATTTGTTATATCTTAGTGGTAATTTACCATAAAACTCGTTCACAAACTATGAGAGGTGAGGGCAAAACCTTTAAAAAAAGTGTTTGTAAATGCCTCAAACATATTTCCATTTTCTATAATTTCTTAGCCTCCATTCTCACCTTACACGCAAAATTCTCCAACAATAACTACTAAGAGAAACAAAAACTACGAATTTAAAGAGATATATAAAGACCAATGCCCATATGTAACATGTAAAGTGTAACATTATATTTACAACACGTAACAAGGACTTTGGAAGGTTATAATATTAAAAAAAATTACTTATTGCTTAAGAGGTTTATATTTTGCCAAATTATTATTATTAGAATAATGGTTACCTTATGTTTTCTTATTTCTACATGATACAATGTAGGAAGGACCGAAAATAAACCCTAAATAACTTAATTGTTTGTGCTTTTATATATCTTTTTCTTTTGAGGTAAGATACTATTGTATTTGATTGGAGGGAGAGTGTCAATCCATTTTTTAATTGCAGAATTAATGATATTAAAATGGATAATATAATAATTAGATATATGATATTATATATCATTTCAACTCTCCATCTCTCGTACAAAGAACACGAAAAGTTACTGATACTCTCGATTAATTACATTCTCCATCTTTCTTAAATTTTCTATCTTTTCTACTCTTTATCCCTCAACGAGCCTAAGGGAGTTGGGTTAAGAGGAAGAGGAAGGAGAGAGATGGTGGGAGTTGGCATAAAAAAAGAGCCGTAAACGAGTTGGTAAAGGTTCTACATTAAGCCCAAAACGAAATGGCGTGCAGTTTGCATACGTGATGAATATATGTTTGGGCTTGTAGGCCCCAAATTTGAGCAGTTGAAGCCCAACTCAGTCCCCAAAGTGGTGAGTTTGGCCCAACTTAGCAAATGAAACTGGTTTGGACACTTTCCGAGCTAGACAAAATCCTTGGGCTTCAATTTCAGTTTTTCAATTTTTGCTGGAATTCCACAATTTGGTTTTTTTTTTTTTTTTTACTTTTTTTTTTTTGTGTTCAGAGAAAATTTCCTAGCCATAAATGAAAAAGGAAAATCAGACATCGAATTGCACATTTTTGTCTAAGTTTCATGCCATTTCTGTTTCAGATAATGACGAGCGTCAGAGGAGAAACAGATCTACTAGTTTTAATTTGGTTCCAAAGTCCTACGCATGCAAATAAAAGCTAATTTAGTGGCCAATGCATATTGCTCAAAATTTCAGGGCTAGTAGTGTACCAAATTAAATATGACTCTGAGTTGTAGTTACACAAATCC
>CAMOHE010044249.1:23113-65466 GCA_946598075.1 Artocarpus hirsutus | reverse complement strand
AATTCTTAAACTATTATGTTTCAATGCCAAACGTCCTATACATATATTTGAAATAATGGAGTAATCTCACTGTACGGATCCCAAGCTAATAAGCATTTGAGATGCAACAAGTCACTGTAACCACAAGAATAACATAGTTCACTATATTTTCTATATCTTTGGTGTGACAAAGATACAATGTTGACTTTTGCTGTTGAATCTCATATACAATTTCTGCCGAAGAATATATATATATATATATATATATATATATATATGTATATTCCATTGTCGGGTGACATAATAATCTTTTTGACAACTCATGCTAGGTTAAACTCTAAGCAATCATTTTGCTTATAGTGATAAAATGTCCATTGAGACAAATGCTTTAGGTGAAAATGGTTAATAATTTGTAGCAATTAGGTTTAGAATCAGCCAAGGTAATTCACACCCTGTAACAAAAAAAAATTTCATTTTTCATTCCTTTATTTTTTTAACCCTTTATGTCCCTACATGATTTGCCAATTTAGGAGCAACTCACAAGGTTAGGCACTTAATGTACGTGCATATACGGGTCTCGTTGATGGTCAGGGCATAAAAATAATCTATTATTCTCTTCTTGTGAAATCAATTTTCTAAAATAATCTTGTGATATTCAACGCTATGTCAATATATCTTACCATTTTGAGTATGTGTAGTCCAAATTTTCGCTCTTAAATAAGGCTTAAAATCAATATTTTAGATGAGTGAGGGCAGCCTAATTAGTTGTAAATCCCTCTACCTAATTATAGGTTGAGGATTCAAATCACGCTGAGCCATACTTGAAAACGGTGACATTCCTATCCCCTTGTATAAAAAAAAATCGATATTTTGTCTGGTTGAAATAATTTTAGCTTTTATCCGCTAATGATTTTTGTTCAATGCTAATTAAATTTCTTTTTGTTCACAGCCAACGATTGAAAAATGAGATGAGTGCACATCCCAGAATTTCGATTTGGATCGGAGTTCTAGTCTACCATCTTGTAGATGTTAAATGGGAGAATGAGGACACTTGTATAATTTGACTCTAAATGAGAGGAAATATAAAAATAATAATGATAACAAGTGATTGCATGCTCTTCATGTTTACTCATAGTAGAGCTAAATTGTAATAATACGTAGGCGCCACTAGACGATGGTGGAAATTTCATTATACCTCTATGTACTTGATATTGCAGAGTATAATAATCAGTCTTAATAATTATTCGCCAACTCAACCTGTTAATTATGGCATGTGTTTGAGGAGCTTTCATTTATTTTGACCTTAAAGTTAGATTCTATTATTTTAACTATTGGATAGAATTTTTAACGGTTTAATTTACGACGATATATGTTATAAATTTATAACATGCAACGTATAATTATTTTCATATATAAATCAGACTATTTAAAAGTTAATTAAATGGTATTTGAGAAGTGTAGTTAGAATTGATACTTTTGAATTGAAAACTATAGCATATGAGAGTTTTATACTATAACTTATTTTTTTTAATCATTGTAGCATATGAGAGCTTTATACTGTAGCAAGCAAAAGTTTTAGTTATAACTACTAATTTTGCTAAACAACACATTAATCAAAAGGTTAAAAATATACCACAGCACGACTTACCATCCCGGTAAGGGCAACATGTAAGTCGTTTGTTTAACAAGGAGTCCTTTATTTTGCTTCTGCATGTGTCTGACGCCAAGAGGAACTTAAAAGCCTAGGAAAACTTATGCTTGTAAGATTGTATCACTCTTTAAATTTGTATTTGTGTTTGCTTGTAGGAGCATTATTTCACATTCTTGTACAGGAAGATAAGAAAGAACTCTACTTTCACAGAAGTGGCAACCAACCATCCTTAAAATTTGCTTTTAGGTTTGGCAGATGGGCAGAGACCCCTCAATTCATATTAACACAAACAAATTAAAGACAAGCTAAAAGAGCTGGTTGTTTTTAGAGGATAAAACAATAGTAAAGAAAAAGAAAAAGAAAAGGACGGAGAGAGAGAGAGAGAAGGAATTTTTGAATTATTTTCTGACTAAAGATGGTTTCTTTCAAGTTTCTACGCTAGAAAGTGGTTTGGTACGCAAAGTATGTCAGTCTAAAGTTTGCATACAGCCTTTATATTTGAATAAAAACAAAAATCCCACAACCAAAAACAAAACAAAACAAACAAGAGTCAGCAGAATCCGCTTAGTTTTGGGATCACATGGGATCACGTGCAGGCACGTGATCAAATTGGCCATAAATTACAATAAAATCTTTTTCTTCCTTTTCCTTTTTTTCCCCCTTTTTGGGCTTCCCCTTTGTTTAATTAAAGGTTGATGGCACTCCATTAACGTCAATCAAGGAGCCGTTTCTGCTCTTAAATCAATATTTAACTTTATGGTAAAAGCCTTTGCTAATTATTAGGGTACATTGCTAGGCAATAAGTAATAATTAATTATTGTATTCTACCAAAAATAAAGTAATAAACTTTTGTTTTACCTTTTATTTCCCTTCCCCTCTGGCGCTATTTCTATCCTCAACGTCGTTCTTGTTTCTTATATTATATTATACTCGTTAGTAATTTGTTCTACAGTATAATATATTATAAAAGATCTAGGGATATACGAACCAGAACCAATTTGTTAGGTAAATTTGAAACAAAGTTGCACACGGTTCTAAACGAGTTCTTGAATTCTTGTTAGTTGGTTTCTAGTTATCATCCAACTTATTATCTCATGCAAGCTAGGAGCAGCAATACGGTTTTGACACAACGACACAACACAAACACGACATGCTTTTTAACAAGTTAGAGTCAAAAAAATTAACCACAAGACATTTTAGTGTCAATCTGCATGACACTAAAATGATACGTCGGACCCACGATTAGTTATTTAATATTTTTTAAAATATTTTTTCTATTATTAACTATTTCCATAAGACGAAACCCTAGCTCACTTAATTTCAAACCAAGTTTCAAACTAAATTGATTTTAACTTTTGAGCAATAAAAAGATTATTTTAGCTTGATCACTTGAGACTTTTTTATTTTGTTGGACTTGTAATTTTGTTAGACTTATTATTTTGTTGGTGTTGCACTTATTTTTTGTTAAACGTTTTTAAAATTTTCAGCCAATTTTTTGTTTTTGTAGTATAAAACTCATTTGATTTGAGAAAATTTATTTTATGTTTTTTTATGGTATATTAATGTAAATTCAAGGATAAACACGTCATGGATTAATGGAGTTACTACGGGTCATTAACAGGTTGCAGGTCATTGGTAGAGGTAGATTGTGGATTTTTAGAGTTTCATAGGTTGCATAAAGAACGAGTTTATGCAGTTGTCTTTATGTGAACCCGTGTCAAAACGGGTTGTATTAATATTGAGATTTTTCAACCCGTTCGTGTTATGGGTCAGGTTAGTGTCGAGCTAGTTTATATAAAAATTAACTTTTAACCTGACTGGAACCCAACCCGTCGACACGAATTGCCCCTTAATGCAAGCTAAAAGTACAACAAAACTGAATAAAAGGAAGATGATACATTGATATATTGGTTAATAACTATTGGAGAGATTGTAATATATTTGTTTTAAGTAATAAAGATCATTAGACCCTTTTTAGATGGTTAAAATACACATTTTATAAGGGTGTTTGAGTCAATGAGTGGCGCCACAGCGCTCGAATTTGAGGGTGTGGCGCCCATTTGAAAAAGCATTGGTGCTACGGTGCCTACTATCGAAAACGTGCAAAAAATTACACAAAGAGCCTAGCCTAGCGTCACGACACTAAAAAGTTGGCACTGTGGCGCTTTTTCAAACTGATATAAGTTGAATAAATGTGTTCTTTGGCATGTTTCAAACCGATGAAAACATTGGTTGTATATTTTTATATAAATTTGAACATCTATTGTCAATGGACATATCCATTGTAATAGATATATTGATACATGAATAGATGCTTTTACAAATAAAGAGGTAACTTTAAGGAAAGGTTGTGTGGATTGAACCAGTTGTGTCTGTTCATGAAATGGCACCCCCTATCTTTATTTAATCTCTAGAATTATTACAGAATTCATATCTTGTCTGGAATACTATATTGTTATTAGATATTTTGTTCAAGTGTTTGCTATATCTTAAGGATAATTTACCATAAAACTCATTCGCAAACTATAAGAGGTGAGGGCAAAACCTTTAAAAAAAGTGTTCGTAAATGCGTTAAACATATTTCCATTTTCTATAATTTCTTAGCCTCCATTCTCTCTTTACACGCAAAATTCTCCAACAATGACTACTAAGAGAAACAAAAACTAAGAATTTAAAGAGATATATAAAGACGGAAGCCCATATGTAACATGTAAAGTGTAACATTATATTTACAACACGTAACAATGACTCTGGAAGGTTATAATATTTTAAAAAAAATTACTTATTGCTTAAGAGGTTTATATTTTGTCAAATTATTATTATTAGAATAATGGTTACCTTATGTTTTCTTATTTCTACATGATACAGTGTAGGAAGGACCGAAAATAAACCCTAAATAACTTAATTGTTTGTGCTTTTATATCTTTTTCTTTTGAGGTAAGATACTATTGTATTTGATTAGAGGGAGAGTGTCAATCCATTTTTTAATTGCAGAATTAATGATATTAAAATAGGTAATATAATAATTAGATATATGATATTATATATCAGTTCAACTCTCCATCTCTCATACAAAGAACACGAAAAGTTACTAATACTCTCGATTAATTACATTCTCCATCTTTCTTAAATTTTCTATCTTTTCTACTCTTTATTCCTCAACGAGCCTAAGGGAGTTGGGTTAAGAGGGAGAGGAAGGAGAGAGATGGTGGGAGTTGGCATAAAATAAGGGGTTAATGAGACAATTGACCCAATTATGTTTATTGAATTAAAATATAACTATAATTTATAAAAATTCTACAAATGTCTTATAATGATATCATTAAAATTATTTATATGTAATTATATAATACACTATATAATATCATTAATATAATTACTATATTATTAAAAATATTTTTAAGATATTTTAAATATTATGTTAGATTTTAATTTTATAACAACAATTTGGGCATGTATTGTAATTTTTTTTAAAATAAGAGCCGTACACGAGTTGGCAAAGGTTCTACATTAAGCCCAAAACGAAATGGCCTGCAGTTTGCATAAGGGATGAATATATGTTTGGGCTTTTAGGCCCCAAATTTGAGCAGTTGAAGCCCAACTCAGTCCCAATGTGGTGAGTTTGGCCCAACTTAGCAAATGAAACTGGTCTGGACACTTTCCGAGCTAGACAAAATCCTTGGGCTTCAATTTCAGTTTTTGAATTTTTGCTGGAATTCCACAATTTGTTTTTTTTTTTTACTTTTTTTTTTCTGTGTTCAGAGGAAATTTCCTAGCCATAAATGAAAAAGGAGAATCAGACATCGAATTGCACATTTTTGTCTAAGTTTCATGCCATTTCTGTTTCAGATAATGACGAGCGTCAGAGGAGAAACAGATCTACTAGTTTTAATTTGGTTCCAAAGTCCTATGCATGCAAATAAAAGCTAATTTAGTGGCCAATGCATATTGCTCAAAATTTCAGGGCTAGTAGTGTACCAAATTAAATATGACTCTGAGTTGTAGTTACACAAATCCACTTGAAATTTTTTGTAGATTCTTCCAAAACAATAAAAAAAAAAAAGAAAGAAAAAGAAGAAGAGGAGGAAAAACGTAGTGGTGCCCAAGTCAATTGGGTGGGTCATTTCTCAAGAATGACACCTCAAATCTAGAGTTGACACATAACTAAATCAGCATTAAGCAACAATTTTAAGTCCTATTAATGGAAGAGAGAGAGAGGGAGAGATGCAAGAGAATCCTCCATGTGTAGAGAAAGAAACAAGGCAATTTTGGAAACAAACAAAAAAAAGCCCTTTTATTTTATAGTATTTTGTTACCAAATATATTTGGAAGTAATGCAAAATTTGGAAATAGTAAAAGGGGACATGATGCAGGAATGTGAACCAGTCAGGAACATTTTAATTTATTGACCCCAAAAAAAATATTTACTTGAACAATATGTGACTTGCGACATGGAACTATTAATTTGTTGAATGTTTTTAATGAGTACAAGTTTATCGGCGGCGCCAAAATGTAAGTAATTGATTGGGGAAAAAGAATATTAGTAATAAGAAAAGAGATATATTTTTAGTGGCTTCTGAAAATATGCCTTTGATTACGTAGTTGCACATGAATTAGTTAGCATTGTCGGCTATCTATCTTGATTAGCTTGTCAACTGAGAAAATAAAAATTACAAAATAATATATATATACAATTACACACACATCATTTTTAAATAGTTTGCTTCCTTCTAGTGCTGCTGCTCAGATTGTAAAAGAAAATAAAAAAGTTAAAGTCTTTGTTAAATTATAATAATAATTGGAGAAATACTAGGTCCTTTTTTTTATCACCTTTATTTTTTTTGCCGTATGGCATCCCACTTTCCTATAAAACTAAAGTATAACAATAGACCAGTATATTACATCTTAATTACAACTATGCCACTCTAATTATATTATGAATCTTCATCATAATATATTGCTCACTTTTATTTATTATTTTTATATACATTGTAACGTTTTACATTTATTTTTATTTTTTCTTCTGTTAGACCCAATACATGTTTTAAAAACATATAAAATAACTCGTAATAAAGGTTAAAAATATAACCTCTTAATTTATAATTATTATAAGTACATAACCTCTGTATGTATAATATGTTTTATAAGTATATATATGTATATGGTTATAATCCTAAAACTGTTCACCAAATATGTATATAGGATAATGCATGTGTGTATATATTTATGTAATATTATATATATTAATAGATTTAGTTTCAAACAGGGTTCCAACTTATATTGGAATTTAAAATAGACGAGCAAAAAGAAAAAAAAAAGAAGAGAAAAGCAGGAAAAATACGACCAAGAAGAAGAAGAATAAAAAAGAGGCGAGTGATTTTATTATTTTATGATGGAATATAATTAGAATGGTATATAGTTGTAATTAAGAGATAATATAATAAAAAGTAAGTAATGTATTATGAGGAAGCTTCATAATATAATTAGAAGGGCATAATTGTAATTAAAAGGTAAGATAATAGTCTATTGTTATGTTTTAGTTTTATTAAAAATTAGAATGCCATGTAACAAAGGAAGAAGACAGACAGTGACATATAGAGTGATCGATATTTCTTTAATAATTATTACCATCCAAATGAAGAAGCAATATTTTGTAAGTGGGTTCCATGTCTCTTTTATGTAGTATTTAGAAGGGTGGTGGAAACTGGTGGTGGGAACCACTTTTGCTCTAGCATATGAGAGCTTTACACTGTAGCAAATTTTTTTATTGTTACTATAACATGTGAGAGCTTTATACTGTTTATAACTGAGTTTGTGGTGGAAACAGACTTGCTTGTTTGTAGGAATAATTTCTTGAATATCCTATAAGCATAAAAAAATGCTTGTGAAAGAGAGTTTCTAAAACCGTAATATTAGAAGAGAAATCCTCAATAATTAATTTCATTATGATGATGATGATAATGCTAATAATAATATTATTATTATAATTATTGTTATTAATATTATTTCTTTCTTCTCATGTGGTGATGGGGTCAATTTTATTTGGGCATAGCTTTTGCGAAATTGACATTAATATATTTGACCTAATCACAGCCTGCACATAGAGGCCTAATTAAATGATGGTTGTCTAACATTTGAGGCAATGAAAACAAGTCAACCAACTTGATGCATTAAAATTATGATTACTCATAAATGATGTGAAAAGCCTTAACAAGCCCATGTGGAGTGTCATCCAAGTAGGGCCCATTCTCATTTACATTTACATCAGTATCCCTTGGTGGGATAGCCTTTTTTGATTCTTTTTTTAATTATTATTTACACTGGGTGGGATGAGAAAACGACAAGAGGAAGCTGCATGAATCCCAATCTCTTTGTGTTTTTTTTTTTTTTTTCCCACCTTATTAAAAAGTCTCTCGTGGAATAGGTGGCCAAAATATTAATTTCAACCGATCATTTCAGGCTGAAATTGACAGGAAAATGAGGAGCCAAATTGCAGTCACTGCAAAAGAAGAAAATTATTGGGGTGTCTGAATTTTTTTTTTTAAAAAATAAAAGGGTATAATTATAAAATTCTGTAGAAGTACCGCAAATATATGATGATAATAAATAAGACAATTAAACTACTAAGCTAAACGTTACTATGACGATTAAAATAAATCAAAAGTACATCAAAATGAAATTCTATAAAAATTTTGTTCTCTGACTATATTTATACTATGCATGAATATAACATTCTCCCATGATATATTTGTTTCAAATACTCTTTTCATATTTTACTACATGATTTTAATTAACGTTGAACGCCTAAAATTAGCACGGAATAAATTGAGTGAAAATTAAATGAAAACAAAGGATAAGGTGCCAAGGTGGGGTTCAACCCAATTTTAAACTTATATTTTTTAGAAAAAAAAAAACTCATATTAGTTCTTCTTCAAAAGCAAAATGATTTTGTTTTATCTTTTGGCTTGAATCTGAAATTTGTTGTCTTATTATGTAGTGGATGGATTTTCTGCCAATGTTTTTATGCTCTGTTGATGGAAGAAGATTCTGAAAGCAAAATTGGGTAAAAACAGCAACAGTAATTGGACCAAGCAAATGCCCCCTCTAACCATGGACAGTGAAATCAGGTACGTGGGTGCAAATTGTTCGTCCAATGTGTCAAAAAAGAAATTAGTGTTAAGGATGGAAAGTGGAAAGAGACACTTAAATTCAGAAGAAAATTCTTCCCAAGAAAATTGTGTTTTCCATTTTTTTTAATTTATTTTTTTTTTCTAACATTTGGATTTAGCAACCAATTCCCTGTCAGAAAAGGACCTTTGATGAAGAAAAGAAGAAATATACATTATGGTACACATTCGGCTAGTCGTTTTCACATAAGGGTAAACGTAGGCGCCAAACCACAAGAAATTCCATTTTGCTGAATTTTCAGTAACTTTTACCAAGGTCATTACGTTTGAACGAAAAGGGGTGCTTCAAAACGGTGTAGTTTAGAGAATTACGACCCCCACTTGATTGAGGCAATGAAAGAGGAGCCGTCGGTGCTGGTTGAGAAGAAAGCAGTTTGGCTCCGCAAGCCTATTATCAACCACAATTAACGAGTGGTGCAAAAATAGAAAAATATTCTGATATGGTACGGAAAAAATTATCTTATCGATACACCGTTTTTAATCGTTAGAACACATTATAATATATCAAATTAATAAACATTTGAGAGTTTTTGGTCGACACAAAGCCATTCGAGAAAACAAGTGATGACATTAACAATACGCCTAATTGAGTTTAGAAGCGTATTTAAGTACCAAACTTAAGGACCTAATATCAAATTTCTCCCTTAAAGTTGGAAATATATATGTGGAAGTAATGGGGTTTTACTAGTGTTGTGATTTTAAGTTTTTATGTTTCATTTAGTTTGATGGCAAGGTTGTAACGTCGGCGGTGGCGTTGGATTATTTTTTGGTTAGATCTCGTTGGTTGTGATCAAATCTGTTTTCCTGATATTTGTCCCCTGCCCCACCAAAAAGGACCTTTCAAAAGTGACAAGTGATTAATCACAAAACCACAATATCCAAAGTTGGGTTTCAAATCTCAAACACATTAGAAGAAGATGAGGGAACTAAGAAAAACATGTTGAAGGTGAAATCTGAGATGGAACGTCAATTACGGAAATCAGAAAAAGACTAAAAAAGTGTTTTTGGTAAAACTCTTTTTCAATGAGAAAAGGGCCGGAGGATAATGAGAACAGTCTACAAGAAATGTTGTGTCATAATAATAACAACAATAACAACCGCGTAAGGGGAATAAAATAATATGAGCCACAAAACAAAAGCAAGCAATCTGAGTAACTCTCTTTGAGCTTTTTCACGGGCAAAGTGAGTAGACGGGTCACAATTACACACACACCAAATTCCAATGGTGGAAATGTAAGCGTGAGGTAAACTAAAAAAAGGGTCCCAAACAATCGAATTTCAAAATTTCAAACCCAACATTATGTGTGAGATAGATGTGCACATGGTGTCAATCCCAAAACAACATTAATATAATCAAAGAACTCTTAGATCAGAAATTGAAAATAGAACCCATCAAGACTCAGATGGGGTTTGTTTTGAGGACCAAAAATATTTAAAAAAAAAAAAAAAAAAAGAACTCAAGTGGGGTCAAAGATTGACAATAGCTTACCAATTGCCAAATGTCATAGCTAAAAATCCCAATGGAAACGTGCATCCTTAACCAAAATTATAGGACCTTTTGAAGAGAATGACTAATCACTATTGACAAAATCAACACAAAGAAAAAGCACCCATTAATCATCATCCCCTCTTGTTTACCAAATAAGATAGGATATTGGCCACAATTTTTTTTTTCTTTTTGCATACCTAAATTTAGAAATTGTAGAGGAAAAGTGCAAGGAATCAGGAGTTTTGCTCAGCTCAAGGTTTACAACTATCAATGCACATGGATTCCTAATAAAGAGAATCGATCTAATTCTTCAATTTCCAGAGATCCCTCCACTTGAACAAAAGTCTCTAATTTTGAAATTAACAAGAGTTGAATTAAATTAATTCCAAGTCACACGTGAACTGAAAACTCTGTTTTTGTACAATCAGTAATGGCTGAAATTCTTAATTCTCTCAACGTTATTGAGCACTCCTGATTGGAATTGAAGAACCCAAGTCAAGAGAGCTTAAGGATCTAATTCTCTCTCTAGCTTCACATACACAAACATAAAATGTATTCACAAAGTGACAAGTAAGAATGCCGAAATGGATTGTGAAATCAATACAAGTAAAAATGGGTTCATGATTATACTATAAATTGGGAAATCAAAAGAAACAGGAGTATGATATAAAATAGATAATAACAATAAAAATAAAATTAAAAAAATAAAAAACCCACACACACAGGCAACAGCAGCAGCAGAAGGTGATGAAGATGAGGATGATGGTGATGGTGATGCTGCTGTCCCTTTGTAGCCCCTGAATATTATGGTCTCCAGATTTATGCCTATACATACACATTTCTCTGCAACCTAAAACTCATTTTTTATCTCTGCCATTTTTATTGTTCACAACTCGAATATTCATAACAATTCAAATAAATACGGGAGACCTTTCTCCTCTTACCTCTCTCTTTTTAACACCTCTTGTTTTACAAATGAATAAGACATCCTCATAGAGACAAATGATGATTACCAGTATTGTTGTTGATAATCCAGAAACTGCGCAGGAACAGAAAACCTTTCTCATTCTCAGACTAATTTTTTATTCTTCCTCCTCCAGAGAGGCGACGAGAATTGCCCAAAAGAGAAAGAGGATTTAATGATAATGGTAAAGCACATGAAGAGGCAGTAAAGAAAAAGAAAAGCTTTTGGTCGCTATTTTGTTGGGTGATTTAGAGCAAAGGTTAGAGGATGAAAATTCTCAAAAAGAATCAATAGAAGGGTGGTGGCGGCGGAGACGCGTATGATACTCCATAGATTGGTGGCAATGGCCCCTCGTATATTGGAGCTGGAGGCGGCGGGCTTTCATAAACAATCGGTGGAGGTGGCGGGATGGTCTCACAAGGAACCGGAGGTGGAGGAGATGGCGACGGCGGCGGCGGAGAATTGTATTGAACAGGCGGTGGTGGTGGTGGAGAGCCATAATGAACTGGTGGCGGTGGCGACGGTGACGGTGGAGGTGGTGGAGAATGGTACACTGGAGGAGGCGGAGGCGAAGGCGATGGCGGCGGCAAGTACACAGTGGGAGGTGGTGGCGGTGGAGATGGCGTAGGTGGCGGCGGCGGTGGTGGTGAGTACTCTACACATGGCGGAGGCGAAGGAGGTGGTGGCGGCTCTATACAAGGAGGCGGTGATGGTGGTGGAGGGGAGTGAACGGGAGGTGGTGGCGAGTGGACTGGTGGCGGAGGCGGCGGTGAATTGTAAGGGTAGACTGGCGGAGGAGGGGAATGCGGGGGAGGTGGAGGTGAGTAGTGAGGCGAGGGTGGTGGTGGTGGTGGTGAGCTGTAGTAAGGAGATGGAGGTGGCGGAGAATTTAAAGGAGGCGG
This sequence comes from Artocarpus hirsutus, assembly GCA_946598075.1. Classification (NCBI taxonomy): domain Eukaryota; kingdom Viridiplantae; phylum Streptophyta; class Magnoliopsida; order Rosales; family Moraceae; genus Artocarpus; species Artocarpus hirsutus. Next base: position 53,294 of record CAMOHE010044249.1, on the reverse strand, counting down.
TGGCGGCGGGGAATTCGGTGGCGGAGGTGGCGGGGAGCGGACGCAATAGGGAGGTGGGGGAGATGGTGAAGGCGGCGGAGGTGGTGGTGGGGAGTAGACTGGTGGAGGTGGAGATGGTAGCGGCGGAGAAGGCGGTGGTGGAGGTGGAGAGTAAAGTGGTGGTGGTGGGGATGGAGGCGGTGGAGATGGTGGTGGTGGTGGTGGTGGTGGAGAGTAAACTGGTGGAGGTGGCGGAGGTGAGTAAACTGGCGGAGGAGGCGAAGGAGGTGGCGGAGGAGAGTGGACTGGCGGTGGTGGTGATAATGGAATGACGACCGGAGGCGGAGGCGAAGGCGGAGGAGGAGCAGGCAGAGAAGGGACAAAAGGCTTACATTTGAAGGAACCACAATCCACTGGGCGAGACAAGAACGCCTTGCATTGCCCGGCAGACCGCTGTGCCGGCCGCTTCGGCAGGCAGTTCCTCCTGTCGTCAAATGCTGCCAATCCCAAACACGCCGGCGGCTCTCCGGTGAAGAAGTTGTAAGAGAAAGTGAAGTTCTGCAGATTCGGCAACGAGCATATGCTCGCAGGAATCTTCCCCGACAACAGATTATGCGCCACATTGAGCTGCTCAATGCTCACCAGCCCTCCGAAGCTCTCCGGAATCGGCCCCAACAACTGGTTGTAGCTCACATCAAACACCGTCAGATTCTTCAACGAACCAATCTCCACCGGGAGGCAGGAACGGAAGGCATTGTTCATCATGATGATCTCGTTAAGGTTCGTCATGTTGCCCAAGCTAGACGGGACGCAGCCGTGGAACTTGTTGTTCGCGAGAACGATCACCGAAACCGGCGAGTTCCCGAAGTTATCGGGGAGGTCGAAGACGAACCTGTTATGGTTGATGAATATCGCATCAAATGGCTTGTCGAAAAGCTCCTTCGGGACCGTGCCTTCGAACTCGTTGAACCTCAGATCCAAGAATTTCAGGCTTGGAAGCTTCAGAACCACCTCTGGGAACTTCCCGGCGAACCGGTTGTTGCTTAGATCCAGCTCGAAGAGGAGCTTCAGCTTCTTGAACTTGTGAGGGACCGTACCGCAAAACCTATTCGAATTAATGTGGAACAATGCAAGATCTACAAGAAGGCCAAGCTCCTCCGGGAGGTACCCGGCGATGTCGCCGTGGTTGAGGTCAATGCCCGCGACGGTGCGGATCTTGTCGTTGTCGAGCGCAGAAGCGCAGAATACACCGGCGTAGCCGCACACATTGGATCCGACCCAGTTACTGGTGAGATTCTGGGGATCAGAGAGGATGGCTTGCTTCCAAGCTTGAAGAGCTATGTAGGCACTTCTGATCCGGTCGTTCTCGAAGGTCAGCGAAGGATCGACGGTGACATTCTCTCCCCTGTCGCCAAACTCATCTCTGTAGTAGAGGAGCTGGCGCTGCCTGATGTAGAGAGTCTCGGCCTTAGTGAGCCGGCCATGGCCGATGAGATTAAGATTAGTGGAGTGGTCTGCTGCCGCAGAGGACAAGAACAAAAACAAGAAGAAGACGAAAAATGAGGAGACAATGAGGGGTGAGAGTTTGAGAAAATGAGGGTTTGAGTGGGTCTTCTTCTTCATCTCACGAGAGACATCTGATGCTCTGAATGCCACTTTTTTTCTCCCTCTTTTCTCTCTCTCTGGGCTTAAAATCAAAATACCTTTTCTTTCTTCAGTTGATGTTCCCAGATGGGTCTCTAGCAGAAATGTGGCTCTTCCACGTTTAAGATCTGGGGAAAAGAATTTGCAAAAAAGAAAAAAAAAATGCAGAGAAAGAGAGAGAAAGGGAGAGTTTTTTGGGGGTTCTGGTTTGGGAGGAGAGAGAAAGTGGTGTATGGAGAGTGGAGAGGAGGGAGGGGTTTTTTCTAGGGATTTTTGAGATGGAGGAGATGTGAGTATGGGAGAAAAATTAAACGTCAAAAAGACAGCTAAATCACAGCTCAAAGCCCACCAGTTTTTTTTCTTTATTTTTCTTTATTATTATTTTTCCTCTCTCTTTCATACCCCACCTTTATACTTTTGAATCCAATTCCCATTCAACTCTACCAGCTGAAGCTTGGAATAAATAAAGCCCACCAAACAGAAATATTAACCAAATTGCACAATCATGAATGCTTTATCAGTAATTCCGATAAGTTTTTTATTTTTATTTTTTAAAAAAAGATTAAAAAAAAAAAGGTGAGGTTGTTAGAAAGGACTGTCGGTGGAAGCGGAATTCCGGCGAGAATCAGTTGACCGAGGAAACCGGTTTAGCCTGTAACCGGTAGTCATTTCCTTTAGTGCTTTTTTTTTTTTTGGCTATGTATCACAATTTGTCTAAAACAATATTCTGTATTCTTCAATACTTTTTTTTTTCCATGTAATGGTCAAAAAATACTTTTAGTTATAGTAAGGTTTTTTTACAGAAGAGTTTTAACTTTATAATTTAAACATATGTTGTGATATATAAAGTTTTATGTTGTAATATATAAAAGTTTTATATTGTTTGTAGTATAAACTTTAAAGTTTAATATACTCTTTTAAATACTGTAATGATTATTGTACTTGAATACCCGGGTTTTAATTAGATTTTATGTAGAACAATTTTTTTTTTTTCATCTCATGTAGAACAAGGATTTTTTTTTTTTTTTTTTGAGAATATGTAACACAAAGATTTGAACTCAAGAGTTGTGTAGATAGTTTTGGTAAGTATTTTTTCACTGACGGTTGATCTCACGAGAACATTTAAGAAAAATCACGAGAAAATGAGAATTCTAGAGGTAGGAAGGGACAGAAGCTTTAATCCAATTTAATGGTATAGCCTTGTTTGTTTGTGTAGGTTTAGGAGTGTTAATTTGTGTCAGACACCACTTATAAGGGTTTTTGATTAAAAATGGTGTGAACCATAAACTTAATTATAAACCATATAAATTTTTATATGTTATAAAAAATTTATTATAGTATAAAATTTTTATATGATATAATAAAAAGAGTTTCTGTGATTAGCCCAACATCTTTGGAATGAATGGACTGTCAGTCACGTCTGATGCAATTGCCAAATTACCCTTACTTTTTTTTAATGGTATGTATTGTTTTTTGTGACTGAGCGCCAATTTTCCAAGTACATTGTACTGTTTGTGTACCTTGGGCAGTTTATTACTTGCCTTCTCATTTCTTTAATGATATAAAGGGTGTTTGGTGTAGGTGGTTTTTGTTACAATTTTAGTTATAAATAGTAAAAAAATTTTATATATTACAATAATAATAAAAAATTTACTACAATAAAAAATTCTCACATGCTACAGTAAAAGTAGTTCTCACTATTGGTTCTCACTACTTTCCCAAACACCCACATAAATACGCTGTCGTTTGCTAATATTTTTTAAATAGGTTAAAATATTTTTATTTTTAAAAGTAAAAGTTTTTTAAAAAATTATGTTAAAAATATTTTTAAAATTTTTGTCTTAAAAAACATACAGAAATATTTTTAAAGATTCTTAGAACAAAAATAAACAAAGCCTAAATGTCTATATTATTGGTTTTAATTTAAATTTTTTATCGCTACAACATAAAATTTTTATGTAATATAACATTGAAAAATAAATTACAATATAAAACTTTTATATATTATAATGGTCTTAACTAAAATTGATTTACACCAATGGCCCCTAAACACCTAATTGATAACTTATTTTTGGTTAATAGGGTGTTTGAAATAAGAGTTTAAACTTTAAAAATTTGAACCGCACTATGTATTATATTAGAGCTTTACACTATAACATATTTTTTTTTACATGATAGCATATAAGAGCTTTAGAATGCTTGTAATTGGAACTCAAGAGTTCGAACCACTCTTCTTGGCACTATTTAAATATTAGGCATAGTTAATTACGTTTGAAAAAATCAATAATTCAACCAATAAACAATAAAATGCCAAATATGGCACCAAATATAATCAAATTGGACATTAAGTAATATTGCATTAAATAATAGTTAAACTTGTCCAAATAATTTCTAAGGCCCATAGAAAAAATGCTTCAAGTAAAAACGTTTCATATTGCTTAAAAACTTTTCATATTATTTCTTTACTACAATATTTTCCCTATAAAATTTGAATTTCAAACTCTCTTATTTTAACTAGGTTCTAAATGCCCTAGTAAGATCTATAAATGAGGTTCCTCTGCATTATTTCTTCATAATTTTTGTACTCTAAATATTATTAGAAAAGAGAAGTTCACCATCTATCAATAAATGTACTAGCAAACCGTGTGCATTTTTGTCCTCCTTTTCTTAAAAAAAAAAAAAAAAAAATTTGTCCATATTACACCGAAAAATAACTGTCTTCATTGCAATTGAATATCCGGGGGAAAAAGAGGGTGATTTCTTCAATTGTGTCCCTTCATAAGTGCCCTATGGCCTATGGTAATGTATAACAGTAGTATTTGTCGGCCTTTCATAAGGTATGTACAACATTCGAACCCTGATCACAATATTTTAAGAAAAAAAGGACAAACTAAACACAAACCATTGTCACAAAAAATGCACTATTAAGAAATTTTTTATTTTTTAAACAGTTAAATTTGTGTTCATTCAAAACTGTTTATTTTGCATTTTTAAATTATTTTGGTGTGATTTCGGCCTTATTAGTTTGAAAAACATACATTACTAATATCATATCCTATTATAAAAAGACTCATATATTTTTTTTTAATTTAAAGCAAAGTTCATTAATACAAGGAGATTACAAACTTAGTCGTATATGATTCATCTTAATATAACTTGACTCAGACCATTGATTTGATCCATTAATAACAGTAGACATAATATAGAGACAAAATTCAACTGGCGAGACCTAAAGAGAAAAAGATCCACGGGACATAAAAACTAGAGTTTCACGAGGCTCATTTAACAGTCGATAAATCATGGACTCAACTTTTAAAGGCTGAGGTCCCTCGTATTATTTTTTAAAATTTTAGAGGAAAGTGCAATGTAGGTATTAACCGGGAGGAGCCTTTAAATTCAGGTTACAACATAAATAACCATCCAATAAGACTCTTCGGCAAATAACACGTGGTTAATTTACTCAATCGAACATGCAAAGCTTAGGCGTTCATGCTTAAAGACGAAATTTGAGCGTTATTATCAGTGATAATTAAGAAGTTTCTTTGTGAAACATCATTTCTACATCAGAGTGGTTATGAACCTTTTTACATGGGCCTCTATCTTGAGAAAGATTTTTTTTTTTTTTTTTTGCATACCTATTTCAAATTTTTTGGGATGTTTGTTCCTTACGCTTATTTATACTTTTCATTTTTATCTTAAATCCTTGCATACAACATTTTCACCTCTTTTTTTTTTTTTTTTTTTGCACTTGAGTCTATTCCATTCATTAAAAAAATAGTTTCTCCTCTTTTGATGTTATTTCTAACCATTTTTCTAACTATATTTTCATTCCTTTATTTTTTTTTAAGGACTTCAGTTCTTTTTTTAAGTGACGTACGTAACAAAAATACTTTAAACAATTAGTCAAATTAATATAACTCGACATAAAAATTATTACTGTAATTTTTTTAATATCACAACTGCTTTCAAAATTAAACCAAGTTTTACTTTAATAACATCATATCTAATACTTTTTTAAATGTTTTTTAAAAATTTTCTTTTTTAAGCATTATTTTTTTATTAGCATGATAATGCATCACCGCATCCGTCGATGGCATTGCAAAAAGAATTACATAACAAAAAGTCGGATAATTTTACGCAACAGTTATCATAAAAAAAAAAAAAAAAACGCATGTATTGGCAGCGTTGCAAAAAGAATTTCATATTAAAGAGTATTGCAATTGAGCTTCACACTGTCATGACAGTTGTCATATAAAAAAATAATTGCATGAATAATAATAATGGATAGCTTTTAAATTTTTTGATATAAACGGAAAGATAAGAAAAAAAGCAAAGAATTATAATTTTAATTTATAGGTCCATAGTCTACCGAAAAGGAGGGCACAGTGCATAAAATGTTTTGTGCGTGTCGGGTTCCCGCGCAAAACGTTAGGCGTGCATGCAAAATGGACCGCGTCCCTATCATGGCTGATGCTGCGGCTTTCCGTTAATCACCGTCCGTTCATCTCGATGAATGATGGCCCATCAAAGAATCGCCCGCTGGTTTTCTTCAGTTGCTCGAAAACGACACCGTAGCGATTGCCCAAAAAACCGTGGGTTTGGGACCCACGCGTCACGTCTTGTCCATCGTCGGTGCTCTTCGGGCCACGGGCCCTGTGGTGCATCGCATCCCCCTACGCGTCCACGCGCTCAGTGTGGAATTACTCAATTACCCCTCTCTGTTTTGTTGACCATTTTTGTTATGGTCTTTGTTTGGAGGAACTATTATTATTATATTACTTGGAAAAGGAGAAAAAAAGCAAAAAAAAAGAAAAAAGAAAAGTATTTGTTTTAGTACGTTACTCTATAATTAATTTTATTTTTTAAAGAAAAATGGTCTGTATAATCGATGTGATGTGTTTATTCTACATGGAAAATTGAACCATTCCTGATTGGCTCACGGATGGCCAATTTTGGGTCGTTGCGTATTAGCCGTTGTACTTTATTTAAGTGGTGAGCGTTTTGTATATATTATGACGATATATACGTCACGTACATATAATAATTGCTAAGTAGTCAATGTTTTTTTTCCTATGAAAAATAAGCCCATTTCTGAAGGTGTTTATGCGGTGGATATGGAAGATGTATTTTAAGAAAAACAGCTTGCGCTTCAAAATAGTAATACGGATAACACGGTTGGTCATTTGGAGGCCTTAATCACCAAAATAATAATAATAATAATAATAATAATAAGTCTAGCTCAACGCATATATATTTTTTGGCATGTGGGCTTTTATTATCAGACTCATAAAAAAGATGGGTATGACCAAACGCCTTATTCCACGCTTTTTTCCCTAGAAAAAAGATGTTAATCATATCATTGTTTGCAATTTTGTGTGTAACATTCATTGTTCTGTTCGGATTCTAATTATAAATATATACATAATATTGTTTTCAGTCGAAGTTTTGTATGCGTTTCATATGTGACAACAAAAAAAAAATAGTACAATGGCAACAAAAAATTAGTAAATATATGTAATTGTTCGTGAACTATCGCTTTATTAAGAACGCATGACAATGTCAGAAATATCACCAATTATTTATATGCTTCATCTATGATCTTTAAAGGCACTAATGTTTCATTTAAAATAGGTTTTGGCTTAACTTCATTTGGAAAAAGGTGGGCAACAAAGGGTACATTTGCATTATTAGTTAAACTTTTACAATAGTGTCACTATATATACGGAGACAATGCATAGAGCAGCCCTTCTGCGCTTAAAAGTCTACTCTTACAAATATCAGAATTTGCACAAAGTTATATTCAGGTGCATTTGGTTTTGCAATAGTCTAGATCTGTTATCTCGTTTTGTTTTTTCAGTAATTGTCCCATTAATATTATTTTGACAGCTCCTTTTATTGTTTAAATATTTTAGACATTTGGAGCTTGTTTGACACACCGTATTGTATTGTATTGTATTATATTGCATTATATTTTTATATATAATATAATACAATATAATGCAATACAATATAATACAATACGATGTATCAAACATGCTGTTAGCTTTTATTATATGACCAGATTCTTAAGTTTAAATGATACAACAAAGTACTACCGAGAGAAAACCAATGTGGCAAGAAATACGTCAAATTATTATGTGTGAATGTAATGTACTTTGTTGTGATTCAACAATTTAAAACTATGTTTAAAAGCTGCATATCAAATTATTTATTAGGAACAATAATTAACGAACTAAACCTTGCCAGTTTGGTATTAAAATATAGTCAAAGTAAAGGTTATCAGAGATGTACCAACAACTTAAAAAAATGTGAAATAAACACTGGATAATTACAAGCTCATTTTTAATCTTTATTTATTTGTTTTCAGTGTATATTAGCTTTATTTGAATACGGTGCCATTCAACCCAACAGCTGTGAAGCAACAGAAAGTTCATTTGGGTTGAATATGATTACTTACTTGAATTATTTTTTTGTGTCAATAAGCCAATTTAAAATTTAAACCAATAAAACGTTTACATCAATGACCTGCCACTGGGAGAGCTATGATTAATTAAATAAATATTGGCACCAATTATGCTAGCAATATGTAGAACAAGTAATAACATTGTTCTACATGCAAAAAAATAAAAACAATTATTTTGGGAAGTTTCTACATTTTCAATCATCGCATTCATGTGTGTGTGTCTATATATATATATATATATATATATGCATAGTCGTATATCGACACGAGTAGTATTCTCTTACAAATCATATTAATTTTCAGCCTCAATGACTGACCAATTAAATAACTACGAGATTAAATAATGTAGTTAAGCCTTCTCTAAATATTACCAACATTCTTTTCTTCAAGCACGTATTTTTTTATATGTGAAACTTTCCTTCAAGTATTTGGCCAACTTTTTATTTCTTGTTTGTTTTTTGAATGATTTCAATGGAGCCAAAACTTCAGAATCTACTTTCGCAATGAAAAATAATAGCTTTTTCCTTGCCAGAAACGTCTCTTATTCCTCAATTTTGTTAATTATTACTTAATATTGGAGTAGGATAGGATCATTGTCGAGCCAAACAATCATGGCATTGTCTAAAAACGCCGAACCAAACAACGCCCAATTCCCACGAAGTGCAGGTCAGCAAAGAACCGTGTGGGGCCAGCTTGCCACGTTGGACAACGCAAGCCTTTCAGGTAGGACAAAATTGCCAGCCGGCAGAGCCAGCTGTACCCCATATCGTGACGTGTCATCCCATTTCAGCCGTTTCCAACCTCCACGCTATATTAATGGGGCAGCTGGGGATGGGCCCACGTGGGCGTGGATTCACTGGTGACTTCAGCTTGTGCTTACCCGGTTTAATTGGCAGAGACTGTTTAGTACAAGTGACTTGGCATCACGATTAAAATCAAATTTTCATTAAAAATATTATGAGATCTCTTAAGAGTTTTATATTGTAATAATTTTTTATATTTTATTATAATATATGTGAATTTTTTACTATTTAAGTTAAAACTCATAAGTTTTAACTTATTTTACTAAACACCTTGTAGCCACGGTCACTTCTGATCCTTAATTTCACTTCTAACATGAATTGATTCAATTACACCTCTTTTCAATAGGAAAAAGAAGATGATTCTATTTTTTGTTTAGCTAGACATTACAGACACCTCAAATAATCTTTAAAAAAACACAAATAACAACTCATCACGACGATGGTGGGATCGACGACGAGCAGAGAGGAGAGAGGAGATCAGCTCCCAATGAAGATGTTGACGACGGATAGAGAGAGGAAGAGAAGATCAATGATAGACGTAGGCTTAATTTTGTCTTTATATTCTTTAATAGTGCAATATGTCTCAAGTTTTCTCAGAAAAGTTAAAAATTGAAAAAACAATACCACATAAGTAGTATTTGTCAAGATCACTACAAAAGTACTCATGCTTTTTAGTATTGGTATGGCTCATTTATTTGGCATATTAAGATAATTCTTTAGACTTTGAGTTCAAATAATCCTTTTAATATATGTTTGTTTTCTCTAAAATTTAAATCAAATGAATTATTTGAATCAATGTTTTCAGAGTTCTATTCTTCCCTTAAACTCTTTGGACTTGGATTAGTTTGCTATAGTAAAATCTCGTATTTTCTCTCCTATATTTATGGGAAAAAATTCATCTTAGACAATTCTTCTTTTATTGCGTTCCTAATGAAGAAAGGAACGAAGTAAGATCCATATTGTATATTTTTTAACATCATGAACATTAATTATTTGTTAGATTTGTTAATAAATCAAAAACTTTTTTCCACTATCTATCCAAACACAAATTTCAATTTTATTCCCTATTCATGTTAACACTTTAAATGTACATCCAAAAGCTAATTGGAACAATTCAAAACAAAATAATCTAAATCAACACAATTTGAATTTATTTATCAAACAGACCATTAATTCCTAAACTATGAGTGTTGTAATGTTTTGGTTAATTTATTTTTCTTGGCAAATTACTTTTTAAACTTTATTTTTTGACGGTTTTAATTCACAATATAAAAACTGACGAAATGCTTTTGAGGTTTTACATAGATTACCATGTCTCAAATGCATGGTAACTAAAATTTTTGCTAAAATAGTTACAAATACGAAATGTTCTAATTTTTAAGGGCTTTACCTAACAATAAATAATAGGGTATTTTCTCATTTAATGTAACTAATAAAACATGTGGCTGAGAAGTGATACATAATTAGTGAATTTCAGAATTCATTTATAAATTTATCAAAATGTAAAACCGTCAAAAAATTAAAGTTCAATCATGGTTTGTTTGGTGTGGAGGTTTGGTATAGTGCGATTTAAAACTTTATAGTTTAAACTGTAGGTTTTAAACTGTATGGTTTAATGGTGATTTTAAACTAATGTTTGGAACGTAAATGTTTAAAACAAAATAAAATATCTTTAAAATGAGGACTGGTATTTAGAAAACTATGATTTATGAAAGAAAAACGAGAATGAGAATGTTTTTTTCTGTAAATATGGTTCAAACCATTGAACTTGAAGGGGATAAAGTTTGAATTTTGGGGGTTTAGGCCGTTTTAAAACCGCTTTCACGGTTTGAACTTGTTTTAGTTATAACTCTAGTAAACACTTGTTTAAATCACCTTTATGGCTTGAACTATCTTAAACGGTTTTGAATCTATGTACCAAACGGCCTATTAGTAGTTGTTGACAAGAAACTTTAAGAAGCAAACTAAGACCAATCTCAGTCTAAAGAGTAATAGTGCTAATAACATTGAAACTTAGCTAATTGATGCTAGTTCAGGTAATGAGGTGCATGTGTCCACCAAAACTCGATCTTGATAGTTTTATTCTTCTTAATACAAGATACGAGCCAAGGGCCCACACCTTACTGGACAAAATAAATAAATAAAACTTAAACTATCCTAGTTTAGTCAAAGGAAGACTAGAAACTTTATGTTGGAAATGTTATGGAGTTTTCAGGTAAATGCTGTCTAGCTATATTACAAAATGCATGAGGTATAATTGTTCGTTTGACAGAAATAAAAAAATGGTTTAGTTGCCCTAATATATGATTTGCAAACTTTAAACGTTTCTGATAAGACTTTTGTTATTGAACCTTATCCATGAGAGGCCTACGAAAGCAACCAAAGTTTTCTGTTGTGTTTTAATTGTATAAAAAGTTTATTGGGGTGGCCTCAAGCTGATGGGTTTCTGAAACCATGTACTCTTGGATCTTTCTTGGCAAAAATAATTTAAGTGCCCGTTCAAAATTAAAAAGGGAAAGCAATCCATTTAGCGGATTCAAATCTTTTCTGCAATTTTAATGTTTTAAAAAATATCCAACAAATCATATTATGACATATTATTTAAAAGTTTAAAATTGTGTTTAATTGACATGTTATAATATGATAAATAGATATCATTTGAGATACAAAAAATTAAACAGATAATTTAAGTCCCCGTTTATCGTCAACAAGTACCCTTTTTCTTTTTATAATAGGGTATCTATTTTTCTCCTCCTAAGGAGCGGGGTTTCTTTATTGTTAATGTGCGTTTTTTACACGTTAGATTGATTAGAATGGGTCAAATTCACATCTAAATAGGAAAAAAAAAATACAAAATTGATAAAATTTTGATGCATGCTCACTCTTAGATGGTTAAAAGTACAGTTCAACATATAGAAATTTTTTGTACATACTCTAAGATTCTCATTTTTATATTCAAGACTTCGAATGAGTAGGAGACGTTACAATCTGGATTCTACTCTTGTTCTCCAAGTTAAACCGAAAGAAAAAGTGTCAATATAAACATATTTTATTCGTCAATGCGTTTTAACATTATGAAAGGCGCGTATGGATATATATACATATAAATATTATATTTTATTTGGTCAATCATCAACGATAAATGAGGGATATTATTAGAAAGCTGTGTTCAGACTATAACGTACATTTCATACATTCCTAATATATATATATATATATAACATCATGTACTACGCAATCGTTTTATTATATAGACAAAATCTTACGTCATAATGCGGGTGAATGATGTATTTTGTTTTATTGTGAAACGACAAACACAATGACTCTGCAACTTGTCACCACCAAAACTCAGTCAAAACTCAAAACTAAGTACGTTGAAGTGAATAGTGGCCAAACTCTTTAATTTAAGAAAGGAGCAATTTCATGGTGTGACAATAATATATATATATATATATGTGTGTGTATATATATATATATATATATATATCATACAGACAACTGCAAATTGTTGGAGGCTTCATCTGACAACGTATTTTTAACTAAGTTAGAAGTTTAGTTTCAACTATCAAAGTTTTAATTTTTATAATATAAGACTCTCACATGTTATAGTATTTTGATTTCTTATGTTGCAACTGTGTTCTCAAACACTCTGGGTCCGTTTGGTAAATAGATTCGAATTAGTAATTTGATATTTAAGTTAGTGTGATTTGAATTGTTATTTGAATTGACGTTTGGATGTATATTTAAGTTTTAATCTGAGTATGGAATAAAATTGCAATTTTTGTTTGGAGAGGTAGTAAAGATAGTTTTTGATTTATTAATAAATCTAATAAAATCTTAATGTAAATGATCTTAAAAAATATGCAATATGGATCTTGATCTACAGTGAAAAAAGAATCATTTCAATTGGATATCAAGTGAAAAAGTTATGATTTTTTTCCTCAAATATAGAAGAGAGAATTTTAGTTTTTACTGTAGTAAAGACATTCGAGTATCAAAAGTTTTAGGAGGATGAGAACTTTGAAAATTTAGATTATTGACACTCAAATGATTCAGATTTTAGAGGAAACAAATACGCATCAGAAAGATTCTTGATACTCGAATATAAATTTGAGTATATTGAGTTCAAAGAATGCATGAAACAAATATACCCTCTATATATAGTACAACTGTTATAATGTAAAGCTCTTACATGTTACAGTGCAAAACAAAAATATGCTACAATATAAATCTCTTATATGCTACAATAATTAGTTCTAACTTTTAGTTCTAACTGTGTTACCTAACACACTCATTTTGTATCAAGTTTGATTAGATTGTTATTTTTTACTATGATAGGATTATGATGTGATATGATAATTTATAACTGTCTTGGTAATTTTATTATTTCCATATTTTATGTTTAAGGTGATGTCATAATAGTAATTTGCTGATTGTATAATTTAAAAAGATACTTTATTGTTTTTGGGCTGTAAAATGTACAATTTATCATTTTAACTTTTTAATATTATTTCACTTCAAAAATTTTTAAAGCGTTCTTTTAACCCCTTGATGTCTTTAATTATTTCTAGTTAGGTATCATACGCAATACACATGATAGTAGTTTTATAAGTTATGTACAGTGTTAAAGTTTTAAAAACCATTTTATTATTTTTTGTTTTTTAATAATAGAGGTCTTACGTAGTTGTTAATACTAATATATTTCTGCTAAGATGAAATGGTGGGAGGAAAAAAAAAAATTTAATAGAAAAGACAAAAGGAGGAAAAATAGGTATTTACATAGCTTATAAAAATTTTTCATTAAAAAGGGGAAAAATAATTGCCAAGTAAGTGTAAAATTTCGATATGAACAGAGCTCTGGAAAAATTACAAGAATAGAGTAGGGGTAAAAAAAAAACAGTTGAAAAGGCTGTAGAGAACAGTGTAGATCCCCTATAAAAAGCGCATATGACCAAAAAAAAAAGCGCATGTTTCATTTGATCAAAATAACATCAAACAACAGATGTATAAAATTAATGGAACTTAAAATCTTACATTACCAATATTTTTTCATACATTACCAATATTTTTTCATACATTAAAAATTTCAAAAGAAACAAAAAAGCAAAAGCAGAGGCCCTATGGTATGATACCAAAAAAAAAAAATAATAAAATTCTACCACCAATAAAAATTCTTGAAAACGAATAAATTACGTTTATATTATATTTAGCTAAAATATGGATTAATTTAACAAAATTTATTGGAAATCTAATGTTTGGAAATTGTGTCTATTGATAAGATTTATTTTACCCTGGTCATGTGATAAAGAAAAATAAAAAAAGAAAAGAAAAATAAACGCAAAACACGCATTTATGATGAAATTATCCCCAGAATATATCTCAGGCAGGGTTTTCCTATTGGCTTTCGTCGGCGGGCTTTCCTTTTTGTTTTTAATTTTTATTTTGGTACATGGTAAATAGTTTTTTTTCCTCTCAAAATAAATAGTGCTATTATTGCTCCTACAACTGAAAATGAGATATTTTTAGTATGTTTTTAGGGTGTTTGAGAGAGTGGTGAGAACCAGTGGTAAGAACCATTTTTATTGTAGCATGTGAGAACTTTTTACTGTAGTAAATTTGTTTTTTGTTACTATAGCATGTGAGAACTTTTTACTGTTTATAACTGAGATTGTGGTGGAAACCATCAAAACAAACGGGACCTTTATGGTGCGAATGCTGGGACCCATATCCACGGGCCAAGGAACCGTCCGTTGTACTTATGATATGATGTCTTTTAAATTTTAGCGGGCCCTGTAGAGGTGGGACCCAAACACAAGGATCAAGAGCCATCCAACAATTAAAAGACGCTCCCATGGTGGACCCTCCAAAACCTTTTTTCTTCCCTCATGGCTTCAAGAAACTGTGTGCTACGTTCGAGCTGTAACCTAGCCACGAAAGATGGTGTGTTTTCAATAGCTTTAATTTTGTGTACATTTCTGGCTTCTCCAAACATTTTTTTTTTCCTTATGCAGCACTAATGGTTCCCATAATCTGAACATGCAATGTCCCCTTTAACCCATTCTATTCTTGACAACTAGGCTAGTACTAGTTGGTGGCCTGTCCAAAATTTTAAAATCCTAATAAATTTGCCCATACTATTAATTAAATTGATGAAAAAGATAATGTAATAATAAAATTAGAAGATTAAGTTTTTTTTTTTGGCAAAATCAGTTGAAACAACTATCAATTTCAACGTGAAAAATGCGACGCTCTCAGATATTATAGTATTTTTAGTTTCAACTCATTTCTCAAATATCCTATAAAATCTAACTTAAACTAAAAACTAACACAAGTTCAAAGGGAAATTGTAAAATTCATCTTTTATCTTTTATGTTTGTGGATAGCAAAAATCCTAACCTTCTTTTTTTACAATATTTTATTGGAATTTGGTTTGAAGGGAATTTTTACATTTGGAATACCTCATATATAAGGGTTTTGATCAAAATTGTGTAATTAAAAGTAGATGGCACTTGTTAAGTATCCAAACAATCCTTTCATAGTACATAACTTTGGTGCTTAATGTAGATAGTTAATGTTGTTAATAATTTTATACAATAGATATATGATGAGACCCCTCAATCGCAAGAATTCACGGTTTTAATTGAAGGGACTCAAAGTAATATAAAAGTAGATTGCTTTAAAACCTTTTTTTTAACCTTGATCACCAAAGGAACCCTTGGTTTGACAAGCAGTTCGAACCAATAACAATGTAAAGTCTCACATACTACAGTGTTAAGCATAAAGTAGCTCTCACATGTTACAATTTTTCAATCAATTATTTCAGTTCAAATTGGTTTGCTAAACACTTTATAAGTATGAATCCAATGTACGGAAATTTTTCATCGTTTCATGCACTATGACAACCGACTTTCTCTTGTACGTCACACAAATAAAAGATATCACGTACTTAGTGCAAACGGAAAAAAAAAAAAAATCAAAGGGGGCTTGTGGTAACGCATTGTTGTAACCCTAGTAATGAATCGATGGAGGGGTTTAAGATCAGAAGGGATTGGATTTGGCAGGTTGTTGGTCCTTGTAGGTTGTTAAATGTTCACAAAATTAAAATCTAAGTTGACACAACACTGGGGAGGGGTACCAATGACATACCACCAGACTAACATTATCAAGGGAAGATGCGCAGAATCAAGAGTAGGGGAAGAAAAGATCTTTTTTTTTTTTTTTTGAGTCGCTAGAATGCATAATTGTAGGGGCAGTGGGGTCAACAAATGAAGGCCGAAGAGCCCCAATGTAGGGAGGGGCCTCTTGTCTCCCGGTATGCCCTGTCTTCTCTTTTACACCAGAGAGGGAGAGAGAGAGAGAGAGAGAGCATAAGTAAATCCAAGAAAACAAGAGCGAGGACTAAAGCAGTAAAAAAGTTGAATCAAGTTTGTCAAAAAATGAGTGCCAAATCATGAGACGAGATTAGGCTGCGAAGATGAGATGATAGTAACGAGACGACTCAAGAGTGGTCCCGAAACACAACTGGCTTTGTGGTGCCATGTTGTGGCCTCTCATCTTTGTCAAGAACTAGGTACCCGTAAAAAAAGATAAGATACCCTTCTTTATGTAAAAGGACCTCCAAGGTCTTCATGTAATGAAACTTTTTCACACATTAAATTCTCAAGTTTTGTTATGTTCTATTTTAGCTTTCAGGTAGTGTATGCACCTTTCAAAATTACTCAAAATAGGAGCCCCAACTTGGAGGAACCCCGAGTTCAACCAATGAAATAAGAGAGCAACAAGAAAAAGAGTTCAGAGGATTCACATATAGTAATACTAAACATCATTCGTCTCTTTGCAACTTCCGTATTCCCATTTTTACAAACCATCTGCAATTACAAATCTTATTTAACAATGCAAAAAAAAAAGAAAAAAAAGAGTACAATTGGAGATTTTGCAAGGCTTTTCACATTAGTGAAGTATTAAAAGTTTACAAGCCGTCCAAACAGTGTCACAAAACCCCACCCCACACAAGAAAATGAACCATTTTAAAATATCTGAAAAATCAAAAGTATCAGTTGGAAGCAGGGCAAACGCCCAGGTATTTTCAGCTATGACATCAGGTATAACGCTTCAAAACGGATGTACTATTTTTTTCTCCTAAAAGAATAAAAAATTTTACTCATTCAAGTATGTATTAGAATCCAGGAAGTGCCCTGTGCCAGAGGGACACACAATAAAGTAGATAATGGTTGGCCAAAGGCTTTATGATTCAATGAACATGAAAGCCATCACAACTTTCCCTAACTTCTAGCTAATATTTAAGAGCCCTATATCTTATCTCGTGAAATTCGGCAAGGGAGCAGCTGAAAAGAATTAGGGGGGATGGCCTAGAACTGTTTTCTTTTTTGAAAAATTATTTTTAGTTATAACCTTGCTTTTCATAAAGCTCTGAACCCCAAACTAGCGTACAGTGTACTATAAATTAGGTTTTATTGTTTTGTTATTAAGAAGGTTGTAGCCTTATAGGATAGAATTGTTTTTTTTTTTTTTTTTTCCCTATTCGTAAAACTGTCGGCACGTGAGATCAAACGACTCAAATAATTGAACCTATCCAATGACAAAGTTGTTAGACTCGTAAAAGACGCGTATAAGCCCAACAAAAGCAAAACAAAGGATTGCCAGCTCAGTTCCCACAACTGACCGCCATTAAAGAAACAGAAAAAGATGCTAAAGTGAAAAAAAAAAGAAAAAAAGAAAACCCACCATATGATTATTGTGATTTTTTTTTTTTTTACCTCCTTTTGGAGATTATCCGACAACAACTGTGCTTTGCCCAGGGTAATGCCCATTAGGAGATAGAAAATATATGATTGGTCATGATTGGAAATTCTTTAATAATGATTAATGAAGCAGATTAATTAAATAAAGATAAATGAACGAGTAGGGGGAACATTAAAAAGAAAAAGACGGGCAACCGAAGCATAATAGACTCAAAAATTTTCTAATACTGAACTACACATTATTGAATATGACAAAAGAAGTGTCCAACAGTAAAGTAAGATTCTACGAGATTTCGTTTTACCTACAAAATAACAGGCTACCGGCAGCATCACGTACCTTGGGGATGTCTCTTTCGCGCCTCCCTATGCCAATCCAATTGGTGTACGAAATTAAGGGAGGAATCCGATACAAAATCTTTTTAGGATTTAATTTGAGACAACTTTATATATAGATGCACTCCAGACATTTTTTTTTTCCATCTGTCAAAAAGCGTAAAGGGTCTCGAGCATAACTACTCCTATAAGGAACTATGAGAAACTTCCTTGGGTCTTTGCATAAAGAAAAGTTACAAGTCACTCTGCAAGGAAGGGAAAAAAAAAGTTAATAAACACGGTTAAGCAAAAGGAAAATTATAGACAAAGCTTGTTTAGAAACATAATTTAAACTTAAACGAGCCCGTTTGAACTTTTTTGCTACAGTATTTTAGTTTATAGAATTTGAATTACTATAATATATTAGGTTCGGACTGTTGGTTCACACAGGCTATAGTACAAAATAAAAGAAAATATACAGTTGAAGTAATGGGTTTCAGTTCCATGGATTTTTCGATACCATAGGTAGACCTGTTAACCTGTTAAGAGAGAGCTATCGGATAAAAGAAAATGTAGCGCTGGTGGGTGCACCTAAGTGAG
This sequence comes from Artocarpus hirsutus, assembly GCA_946598075.1. Lineage (NCBI taxonomy): Eukaryota > Viridiplantae > Streptophyta > Magnoliopsida > Rosales > Moraceae > Artocarpus > Artocarpus hirsutus. Next base: position 34,731 of record CAMOHE010044249.1, on the reverse strand, counting down.
ATTGAGATTCCAGCATTTTATGGGCCATACTTTGATAGATTTAATCAATACCGTGTTTACTGATGAACAATTTGAATTTAATACAAATATTATTGCATCCAAATGGCAAGAGGGTTAGTTGAATTAATCATTCAGAAGGCCAAACTTGCATGCATCAAGTCCAATTGTCAAAACCCACTGACATATAGGATCAAATCCCACGGACCCCAATTCAAATAAGAACATAAAAGAGAGAATAAAATAAACAGACAGAGAATTTTGATTGCAGCTGCCGAATTTTAACAGCCATTTTGATTAGTCTAATCTTTAGAAATACATCTAATTCTGATCTCGGTTCAGGCTTCAATGAATTTCTTTTTTCTATTCAAAACATTTTAAAAGGATTTTTTAGCCTGGTATACGGCCTTTCATGCTGTAAGCAGTGAGAAGGTTTGGATAAGGCCGCAACTGAGCAAATTGGATCAACATATCAAATTCAAAATTCCAAGAGAACATGCAAATCTATAATTTTACTAAAATGAGCCACGCGGCCTTGTGCCAAAAAAAAAAAAAAAAACAGCCGCCTCAGTAATCAACTAACTAAAAGATTTGAACAGAATAATAAAATAAGTGATTAGGCAGGGAAGATATTCGTCTCACCTGAAGATTGGCGTATAACAGCAAGGATCTTTGCTCAGCTCAGTAAACCGGTGATGTAAACTAACACCGATATCTAAACATAAAAGGAAAAAAATAAGAAGAAAAAATATGAAGAAAATCAGACAGTCAACCCCAATGGACTTCTACGTAAATTGAATACCGAAGGGGTGATAACGCAAATATGAGTTGGACATGACACGAGATTTGAAGAAGCGCAAATATTCAGAGTCACATTCAATGACAAAATTGAAATAAGCAAGCTAGTTGGCTTTAAACAAGTTTTACAGAGACCAAATATAGCAGTGCAGCATCACATATTTTACCATAATCAATTTTTCATATCTTCAAGAGAAAACTATATTGCTGACCAGTGACCAGAAGCTCGAGTACTATGTAAGGAATTTCACAGCGTTCACCGAAAAAAGGTATATAGTAGAAATACAAATAAATCAAGTTATATAATATGAAAACTTCAGCGTATTAGATCAATATATGAACCCCTGAAAAACAGATGAACTAAGACCCAATGAAAACAATTTCCTCGACAAACGAAAACAGATGAACCCTGAAAAAGGATGCTTGTTTTGAGGTCAACAAGCAAAAATCGATTAAACTTGACCCAATGAAAACAATTTCCTCGACTAGAGTACAATGAATGAAACCTGACTGAAGGACAAATAGACACGGGGGATGAAAAAAAATGGGCAAAGTTAGATAATATCAAAACTTTGTTGTATTAGATCAACATTAGAACCCCAGAAAAACAGATCCTTGTTGAAGTCAGAATGGGTCAAGAAGGATGCTTGTTTTAAAGCCAACAAATGAAAACCAACTGAACTTGATCCAAGGAAAAAAAAAAAGGTTTAGTTTCCTCGATAAAATCACAAAGAATGAAACATGATGGAAAAGACAAGTAGAAACAGAGGATGGCAGAAACGTGCAAAGGCAAAAATCAAAAACCATGCCATTTGTCATGGTTTTAGAAGAATGCAATTAAGAAAATATCTATAACGCATTGAACCCAATGATTATTGATGGCCCAAAACAAAGGTGAACAAAAATTACCACAGCAGTGACAAAAAATAAAATAGGAAAGTGTAAGAACGACAATAGGACCAACAGTATCAATGACGCAGAAAAATATCATAGGAAGTATTAAATGACATAAAAAGTATCATATAATCAGTAGAAGTATTCATACTTGAAAAAGATTTGACTTTAGGGGGATGAAGTCCTCTCATCATTTTTACCAAAATCTTCTTCACCCTCATTACCGTTTACAATAACAACACCATTCGTGGAATTAGCATCCTCTTCAACCATGGCTTCTTGGTCACGATTTTCTTGAGTCTCCACCATCTCCTCTTCAACAACAGCTTCCTGTCCTTGATTTTCCACATTCTCCAATGTCTCCTGGGTTGAAATTGAATGCAAGCAGAAGCCCTTTAGAAAAATATCCATGGGAGAGAGAGATCAGAGAATCTGAATTTGAAGTAAAGGACTGAATAGTTACTGAGACGTGATATAAGAGAAACATTTGCTTCTTAGCGAAATCAATTTTCTAATGCACATCTAATTTAGATAACTAACTTCGCAGACCTAAGGCCAAAAACAAGTTTTCAGATATTATTCACAAGGATCATATCTGCTGAACCGTCTATGAGAAAATCTGAGCAGCTGGTTGTGGCACACAGTAACTTTTGGCTAATACAGAAAAAATACGATTTTTTTTTTAATTATTCAAGTAAAGTCCATTTCCATAATATTTTTATTGTACCTGTTAATTGTTGGTTTGGTTATGGGAAATTATCCCTGTCATTATATCTCTGTATAACTTCTGCACTCGTGTAAATAACAGGCAATTCCTTGCAATAGTAAACTTTGTAACTTCCTATATCCCACCGTAAAACTGGTACATTATTTAGTTGTTTTCGAAGGTTATTTAGATTAAATGTATAAAGTCATCAGGGCATTCCAGAATTTTATCCAATCAACTATATCAAACCATTGGAAGGACATATTTTGATCTGCCATTGGCATCAGACAGATATTTACATGTCAGTTTGCAATGCAAACTGTTCTAACAGGAATATCTCTATTATCAGTTCAAGAATTTTGGCTGGAATAGAATCATCCATTGTAGAAGTTTCCATTTTGTACCTGATGGTCTCCTTGTCCATTTTCTGTTAGGTCTCCGTTCCCGTCAATTTGCATGCTTTTGAACCTTTCAAGAAGGTTGGTAGTTGATTTCTCGGCATAGATTGGATAAAGTTCAGCAGAACGATAGTTGCACCTGCTTAGTGTATCCACGAAAATCTACATTAGGACTTAAACAAATAAACAGTACACGATTTATTGTCATTCTATTGTTTTGTTGCATAAAAGGTTTATTTACACAAGTTGATAGACAAATTAGGGGGAATAACAAAATCTAAACATGTACATTAAGAGGGAGAACAAATGAGGATTTTATCCACAAAGAACAAAAAAGCTCAGACAAATAAGAAATAGAATTAAGAGTCAACTATGAAACTAAGATATTAATTTCAAAAAAAAAAAAACGAAGACGACAAAAGAAATAAAGAAAAAACTAATTGAGTTCAAATAGAAAAGTATGAGGTCTTACCTGTTTTTTGCAGTTTCAGATTCAAGGGAAAGAGAAACTTGCCAGTCCTCGAACAAATTCGGGTACTCTTCAGGATCAGCTAATGAATCTGCTGCTTTCTTACTAACCTGCACTTATTATTAACACATGTACTTCAACAAGAATTCCAACACTCAGTAGAACTCAGATATCTCCTTACTTCAGTGGGTGGATTGAAAGAAGTAAAGATCCACAGCGATTTTGTGTTGTAGAAATATAACCTTGTTCAGATCATTTCTCCAAATCGCAACTATCTCTGACACTTTGCTTGGAAGGTAAGATCGTGCCATTAAAGCTGCTTCAGGTATACGGTCACTGCAAGGCAATCATCAACACTTAGTGTTTTCCCCATCTGTGTCATCATAAAATAATCTAGAATCCCCTATAATCCTCAATAATCCCTTTAACCTTTTGGTTAGATGGATTACTATGGGTAAGAGGTTACTGTGGACATCAATTCCCTAAGGAACCATGAAGAAGCCAATGGTAGTAAGTGGGACAGAAAGGTTACCTGTCCAGCAGCAGTTGGATGCACTCTTCCAATTTTCCCAGCATAAATAAACAAAGGAAGGCAACATTATTTTTTCCTTGCTCTTTGGCACGGGATGAAAGTTTTAGTATTCCTTGTGCATCTCCGATGGAAGAATAAAGAAGCAATAACCCGCTTAAATCCATTCCATTCAATAGACAATCTTCAGCCAACTCTAACTGCACAAAAAATGAAAGAGATCATTGTAGTTTATCGATGTGCATAATATCATGCAAGATATTATTGATGATGGGTAGTCATGCAGCAGCGGATGATTTTGAGCATGAAAAAGCATCCAAAGAACCATAATTATCAGAAATGACTACAAATTGTAATGATCTGGCTCCCTGAGTCTCTTGTACTTAATTGGCGATTATAATATATTTGTTTTAAATAAAAGATGCACATAAATATACATCTGAAAAGAGTACAGAGAGATAAGCTTTTAAGGATTCTTCCTTTTATAAGAACATATGACAAAAAAAATTCCTAATAATGCAACAACATTTGAGCGTAACACGCAAAATGAATTTGTATCAACACTTGTGAAAATAAAAAAGAAACTTTAACTGAAACATAGAACCTGATAAAGAAAATATTTTTCAATTTAAAATTGAACAACACTGAAGAATAGGTAACTCATATGAGATTTCCTACTTGTACAACTTTTGTATTACAAGCCACCTTGTATGCATGAATCACACTTGATTTTTAAGTACTCTTAAGCATGCATAGCGAGTAAATAACTTGGTGAATTGCAGTTCTACCCCTAAAGAAGACACAACGAAACAAGCAAAACATCACCAGAAATGCCAAGTAATAGTGAGATGTTCATGAGTCCAATCACTCATAGTGTATGGGTGTATATAGGTGTGGAACGAAAGGTAAAACTACTGTAGATTTCTGCACATCCGTAAAAGGGGAGAGAATACCTTCCCAATTGACATAGCTAACTCTCCCAGCTGCTTCCATTTCGATTCACTTTGGGCTTGAGTGGCAATTTCCTGAAGCCAAAAAGCAACACCAATTCAAAGAGGAGAGGAGCTATTAAATATATAGTTTTTGACAAGGAAAAACAGATACAGTTCCTCCCCACAGCCCGCCTCTCATGAGTACGAATATCATATTTGCTCTTCAAGATGGTTCCCCAAAAAAACTTTCTGAGATCTAAATTATAAAGTTTACCTTTGCAGTCTCAAGTCTTCCAAGTTGTATAGCCAGATCAAATTTGTAATCAGGATCTGTAGCGACTTCCAGTGCATCTTCCAACATACCTCGAGACTCCAAAAAGCGAGCAACACTATGAAGAAAAAATAATTTCCATTCCAATATCGGTCAAGTTTCATAGAACCCCCATTTATACAACTAAAACACATAGGTAGCAATTCTAGCCAAAAAAAAAAAAATGAACCTAATTATTCATTAGCATTATTAAGGTCCAGTAGATGCATGATAGGTCCCTCTTTTCAATGCAGTGGTACAAGACTTAGTAAACAAGCATAACATGGAAAGCTTGTAGTGACAAAGCAGAATATCAACATTAAATATATATAATATTTTCTTTTAGTTTCAAACAATTTCCATACAAATCCAAAATTGTAATTTCAAAGCAGACAACAACCTATATTAAGGGTCTTTCCTACATGTACGTAGAGCAAAATGGTAAGTTACAACATCAAACCAGGAATAGTTGCAGAACATATAATGACAGCATTATAATGATACCAGAAAAGGAATTTGCATATAGTCACCAACAGAAGTGCTAAATCTAAACTATAAAATTTTAAATGAGAATCTTCAAAACTGAAATCATACCAATTTTCCAACCAGTAATAAGCAGACTTGTTTTTAAGAAACCCCTTAGACAAACACCCGGTAACGTCACCTCTAGACAGAAAACAAGCAAAGCAAAGTAAATGAAGTCAAGGAGATGATCGTGCGTTGTCTTACCTATTATGATGTTCTGGAGGAATAGATGGTAAAATTTGATTTGCACTCTCAAAATCTCCACGCATCACAAGAGTTTTGTATTCAATCAAGCTGACAAGTAAGGTGTATCCCATGACACTAAAAAATAAAAGGCAACAACAGGTTAAAATCACTTTTGATGGTGGAAAAAGTCAGTACGTTATCCAGGACAGCTTGCGAGCAAACACTCACTTGAAGTCTTTATCAATAAGATAAACCCGACTTTGATTGGCCAGATATCCCAACAAGTACATAGGCCGGTCCAGATGAAACATAGTCGTAACCTGAAAAATCACATTAGACCAAGTAATTGTCCCATCATTGACGAATGTTCAACTGTTCAAGTACATGCTGTGAAACCAAAATCGTTCTTGTACCTCACCACCAACACAATAATTGAGTTTCCAAGAAGAGTTATTGTAGATGAAACAATCCCCAACCCATAATCCAGTTCTTATACGCTCATTTATTTCATGAAGAAGCTCAAAAGCATCCTCGACACCTTGTTCATCACCTGACCTTCCACTGTCAAAATATGATGATACAACATCCCGCTGCCAAATAAACCGATTAGGTTCGTTATGTGGGAAACCAAGCACAAATTTATAAAAGGAAACCTAATTTACCAAAAGCTAAGGGAAATTCTTTAAAAAAGGAGTATATTATATTTATACAAAAGAAGAACTCTTACGTTGTATTTCAGAATGTAGAATGATGAATCACTAGCTATTGCCACCAAATCACCACTATCAGCCCAATAAACATTCTTGAACAGTCATCGTAACCAAACAAACATTAAACATTAGTGAATATGATGCTAAAACCAAAAATGATAATATAATGAAATGCTAGAGGAAGTTTACTTTAACATTAACATCAATCCGCCTAATCAATCTACATGCAGCCCAGTCATAGAAACAGATGAAGTCACTAGAACACATCGCCAGTAATGTGCCTCCATAAATGCGTTCGCATGAGAATGTTGGTCGAATATTCTTCTTCTCCTGAAAAAAATGCCATTTAGGTATAACAAACTTGATTACATTCTCGGCATAACAAAGAATAATCATTATTTTTAAACAAAACAATGATTGCTAGTCAATCTCACAATTCCATTTCATACGAGTCATGCATTTGAAAGGGTCAAAACCTGGAATGTCTTGCTAAATATTTTGATCCTTGATGTACTTTCCCTAACAGCATATTCTCCATCTGATGACCATACAAGTTCCAGTGCTGAGCCAAAAGATCTATTTCTCCAAGCTAAGGCCGTATATATAATGTACTCGCCATCTCCACAAACAACAACAAATCTCCCATTGGGATTGTGCTTTAAGCTCTGATACAATAAAAAGTACACATCTTCATTTCATAATAAGAGCAACCTAAAGGAAGCAAGAAACAGACTATGTTTTGTTTAGGTGGAACCTATAAAACTTTTATCTCTCTCATTCACATGTAGCATATAGAAATTAAGTACGTTAGAATAATTCTCACAGGGAGAATTTTGTATAAGTGGGACCTATAAAAATTTTATCTTCCTCTCTCAAATCTAGCAAATAAAAATTAAGTAGGTTAGATAATTCTAGTAGGCAGAGAGTTAACTCTCTCAATAATTTCAAAAGTTCAGATCCGGAACTCCTCAATAGTCATGAAGAATAATGAACTTTTGCTGTCCTCGTTGAAATAGACACGGGACACATGCAACTCATTTATCATATCTAGGTCACAAGAATAATTAATTTTATTGATTATAGTAGATATCTAATTAATCGAAGTAGGTAAATTTCTAACTTCTAAAGACAACTAAACTTCAAAAAATAATTGTCCAATAGAGAAATGAAAAAGTGTTTGTTTACCATGGATGAGGACTATGTATACCTTGCACAGATCCATATTATATACGAAATCAGCACACAGAACCACCATATTATAAAAGGTTCGAGTCAACACACCTAGTATCCTCTTGGACTAAATATTTATCAAAATAAAGTAACTTACTTGAGGATAAAGATCACATGTTCCCAACTCCTTAACGGCCAACGGCAATCTTTCTCCATCAGCAACCTGAGCAACCAAGATTATATTTAGTTTTTGGTTAATGCAAACCAGAACTTGATATCAGGTAAAGAGATTAAGCTCGGTGCAAGCAGGGAGGTCAAACCTCTGTAGTCCCAACACTCTTAATATTCACAATTTGAACCTCATTATGCTTGGCCCAAATTATTTTTCCACCATTATCCATGCTAGCCACCGGCTCTTCTCGACCAATTTTAACCATGATGGCTCCTTCATCATAACCAATTACAATCCTGACAAATTAGAAAAAACAGAAAGAAAACAATCAACAATCTCATACTAGGACAATAATTCGAGGTAAAACTTAGAAGTCAACAAGCTTACCGGCGTGAACCTTTCATGTACCCAAGAGCCCAAACTCGTTCAAGCCCATAGTTCAATGTGTTCTCAAGCCTACGCAAGCAAGAAAAAAATTTACAATATGCAAGGAGCACAAGAGTAGATATTTATAGCCTATGATGCCCTACCTTAGAAATCCAGGTAACACACACACACACTAGACAGTGAAGAAATTTGTCACAAGTGATTTAAGTAAAGAACTTTAAATTTTCATTAAAAAAGGGGAAAAAACAGAGAAAAATGAAAGAATTTCGGAATGAAGATATTATTATACGTCCAGATCACCAGCAATGCAACAGCGATTAAGCACAAAGCTGCTAGATGAGAAGCAGAATGCAAAAATAAACACTTGTTAATCAATAAGAATGAAAGCCAAATATTAACAAAAAATCATATGACAATTCCCAAGTGATTAATAAGGTTCTTGAGAGCTATTTTTGCATCAACATAGAGCAATGAGTAAAATAATCACAGTATGCAATTTCAGAGGACAAACAAAGACATGCGGATATCGACTTTTCCTTCATGAACAATAGGAAATCTTAGGCAAAAGTGGAGAATTTATAGGATTAGAGCCTCAGTAGTTCAATCATCATAAGCAATTATCTTTGCTACTTAAAATCAAATGTGGTTGAGAATGAAAGCCTTGTACAAAATAATGACATGCGCACTGCTTCACTCATAATTTAAGATTCACCTATAAGTAGTTGCATGCCATATTCGGACAGTTCCATCCTCTGAACCAGTAAATATTATTGGGAGTTCAGGATGGAAGCAAACTGCAGAAATATTGTGAGTGTGTCCTTCAAGTGTCTGAACACAACTTTTGGTTTGATAGTCCCATACCTGTTTCCATGGACTCAAATTACAGTCCTTTCAAACTAAGCATGACCGTAATACATATAACATCATAGAAACTCAGCATGCTTGCCTTTGCAGTTTGGTCATCAGATCCACTAATTAAATATGGCTTGTCACCACCAGTAAAGTAGTCAACACAATTTACTCCTTTCATGTGGCCTTCCAGGGTAAAATTTGGGTCAATTGAGCTGAGATTCCAAACCTGTAATGCGGATGAATTATTAAAAAACAGCCATATTGAACAGAAACAAGTTATTAATTATGTTCATTTCATTTTACTTAAAAGAATACTCAAACCACTAGGTTAAATTTTACCTTTATTGTTCGATCCAGGGAGGCACTTGCAAATGTGTTGGTGTCTTTAGGATTAAAAGTAACTTGCATTACATAATGAGAATGCCCCTCAAATATCTGAGTACAAGTCCAACCCTTATCCCAATCCCACAGTTTGATAAGCATGTCATCAGATGATGACAGAACATATGGAAGAGTTGGATGAACAGCAACACATCTAATATAGTCTGTATGTGCTTCAAAACTTTTAACCTTGTCCATTGTGTTATAATTGTACGCACGTATAGTCATGTCATCAGCTCCAGCAACAATCCACTGCTTGCGTGCTATAAATTTAGCCGACCGAACTGCAAGGGAAAATAATTTTCTTTTTGACGAGTTACCAAATGGAGAACAGCTAAACTTTGAAGAGAAGCAACACAGACTTTTTTTTTTTACCTGGCAGTTCGGAGACTTCGAAAGAGTTTATCATGGTCTGGAGAAGTTCAGGAATGTTTTAGCAAGCAGAGTCAGAATGTAATCCTCAAAAAGCATGCATCTCTAGAAGCTTAACTATTTAAACTAGCAGCCCAATAACGACTGTATGAATATAACCATAGAAAAACACACTACGAAAATACCAAAAATTCCTTGCAAAGAACTCCTAGCAATAGTTTGACTTCATGGAGTTCTGATCCGCGCTAAGATTTCTTATGCTGGAGATCACTTCGGTGATTAAATAAGAATGGTAACATGAAGCCTTGCAGTACCAGAGTCATGTTGGGCAATTTTCTAGAAAAGGAATACGAGAATTGCTTAGGGTGTTGAAGAGGATTTTGTTGGCAAATGGCATAAAGATAAAGTTTAGTTTTGAATTGCTTCATGGACATCCTCAAAAGGATTTTAGGGGTGTTTTCTTTTCAGATTTAGTAATAAATCGAAATATTATGATGTAGTTTTTTTTGTTGCTTTTTGCCGCTGGTGGACTTCTTGTCCTCCCTTGCTGTAATTTTCCCCCATTCTTAATGAAAAAAGTCTACCAAATGCTGACGTAAATTTATGCCCAACCCTATCTATTAAATCATCTGCATGAACTCCAATAACTAAACTCTTCAGTCATTATAGACTAGCACCTTTAATTTCTTCCTCTTCCCTTTCAATAGATTCTGAGCCATATTTTCCATGTGATCATTTTAATCTTACTGAAATTGTACGTAATCTGAATAAGAGAGAGAGAGAGAGAGATACAATCATACATACAATAAAGAAGCAAGAAGATAACATAGCAGAATTTACACACACGTCAATAATAGTATGATAGAAAAGAAAGTACTCTAAAAGTTCATAGATACTGTTCGCATCCACAGATGATTCCCAACAAATATATATAGATATTCTTTTGAACTTTTCCTACAACTGATAAGTTGAAAACTAATGCAAATACAAATCGATGTTTAGTTTTTTAGTCAATATTTTTCAATTATGAAAGAAATAATAGTTAGTTACCAAGAGAAAAGGCAGGACTCGGAGGGAATATAGCTACTAACCTGTAACTGGTAGTTCCAAATGTACACCGTTCCCGAGTACAAACTCGCAAGAATCCTGGAAAAAGGTGCAAAATATGAATGATGCTTTTGATTAGTAAAACAACAATTGGAAATGATAATCAAACGTTTAATTTTAGCAAAAACACATAATTTTGAACCTAGTGAGACTAACGTTTAATCAATAAAAAATGAATAAATAAGTCCAAGCTAGCATAGTATATAGTAAAAAATGAAATTACCATGGTTCAGTTGGATGCAGATCGACTGATTTTACTCTTTCACTTCTCTGTGCAAATTTTCTCTGAACAATAGGCAAATTATATTTGTAAAATACAGGACCATTTCAAAGAAAGAAGATTAAATTCGCGGTTGAACTGATAGAGAATGCATCATTTTGGAGGGATTGAAGATACTAACCTTTATTTCAAGCCTGAGAGGCTGCAAAATGACCAAAAAAAAGGCACAAAAAGTCGAAAAAACTATTAGTTCAAATTCCAAAAGTAAACAAGAAAATAAACACCTCCGAATCAATATTTAGTCATTCAAGCTATATATATATATATATATATTGCAATCTGCTAAAGAAGAAATTAACGTCGTTTTACGAGTTACAAACGCCTAAACACCGGTTTAATGAGTTCATAATCAGAAATGTTCAACTAAGGAAAGTAATGAAAAATCTTAATCGCGAAATTCATTTTCTTTTCCTGTTTCTCACATTTCTCAGCAACTCAACAGC
>CAMOHE010044249.1:0-18861 GCA_946598075.1 Artocarpus hirsutus | reverse complement strand
AATGTGATTCGGAGGCTACGTCGCCGTTTTGCTTCGGCTTGTGAAGCGGAAACTGGCTTGCCTCCACCGCGTCCTCCACTGACATGTGAAAACTTTTTACTGTAGCAAATTTGTTTTTTTTGTTATTGTAGCATGTGAGAACTTTTTACTGTTCATAACTGAGATTGTGGTGGGAACCACTTTGCCAAACACCCCTTTACACTTTATATAGAGATAGCACTATTTATATTTATCTCTTCAATTTTACCTCGTCGACAACGAGATAAAGTCTTGTCCTCGACTATGGATCTTAAAATTACTTTGGTTATGCTAATGAAAAGCAAAAGTAATGACACATTCGCGGACCAGTGACGGAACAAGAAAATTTTATTCAAAAACACTTTCATAATTTTTCTTATATAATAGAGTCATAAGTAAAATCTTATAAAAACTTTAAAGTTAAAAATCGGATTTTCATTTTGATGCATAGCTAGGACCACCTCCTCCCTCTCCCGGTCACGGTCTAAGGGACTCTCTTGACTTCTAAGGCCAAAATGTTGTTTTAATACAACATATATCTAGATTTGCCCTCCTAAAAAAAAATTTAATTGAAGTTTTTATATATTTTTTCCAAAAAAGTTTCTATTAGTCAAATTTTTAAACTTCATTTTACTATTTTTTTCCATGTAGGGAAATGAAGTTTTTGCCTATATTTTAAAAAAAAAATTTGTGGAGATGATAGTTTGGTCCTAAATTTTGAGTGTATAAAGGCCAAGGGGCTGGTTAGTATTGCCCTTTTTTATATTTTCAGTTCAATATGCGAGCTCACCTTGATTCCCTTTGCATCCAAACTTCTGCGAACTTCAATCAGTGTTTCAATGCCAGTCACGTCAATGGTTGAAACTCCTGCATAGCCAATTAGTTTCAAATCAAGAACTTGCATTTGCCAAACAGTTGCTTTATAAATTGATTGACCAAATATTCGTCCTCTTTCGCGAATATATATTGGATTATAGAAGGGAATTCTAATGTTTGTGGTCAATTTTCATTGATACCATACACTTTATTCTTATATTGTTCCCGTACCTGTCAAATCTAACAAAACATGCTCAATTACACCCCTTTCATGGTTTGAATTTGCTTCCTCCTCTCTAATCCATCTCAAAATCCTGTGGTCAAAGTTCAGCAACAAGAACAATTATTGTATACAGGCTAATCAAATATTTTTGCAGCATATGTACATAGAACTTGTCTACCGTACTTTCGGGAGGACAAAAAATGAAAAGAGTGATACAATCTATGGTATTACACTAATTTGAAAATAACTAAAGGTTGGTTTGGTACATGGATTCAAATTGTGTTGATAAGTTATATGATTTGAATTGTTATTCGAATTGACGTTGGATGTGCATTTTAAAGCATTGATCTGAATAAGGAATAAAATTGAAATTTATATTTGGATATATAGTGAAATTTTTTTTAATTTTTTAACAAATCTAACAAAATCTTAATGTTCATTATATAAAAAAATATGCAATATGAATCTTGATTTATTTTTATCTTTATTAACAAGACAATAAAAAAAGAATTGTCTCAATCGGATATCAAATGAAAGGAAGAAGTTATGATTTTTTTCCATAAATATAGAAGAGAGAATATGAGATTTTATTGTAACAAACCGGTTTGAGTCCAAAAAGTTTAAGAAGAGAATATGACTCTAAAAAGTTGTATTCAAAGAATTCATTTGATTTAAAATATGAGAGAAACAAACATCTATCTAAAGTATTTTTTGCACTCACGATCTAAAAAATTACCTCATTATGCTAAACAAACGAGCCCTAAATTTCTTGATGTCAAGTTACGTTTTTTATTTTTATATGTTAGTGGAAGTACGGTATTCGCAAAAAGATTGTGAACAAAGCTAATATGAATATATTCTTCTCTTCTATTGTTGCACCACATATTGTAATTACCTTTCCCTAATATAGTTGCCATTTGCAAAGAAAATGGGAGAACCAAGTTGTAAGACTAGGACCCCTGGAACTACTGTGGCGCCAGGATATTGCTCTGTGTCACGGTATAGGATTGTGTTCTGTATTTTCCCAAGCTTGCAACTGGCTGGCCTAGCCACGTATAGAAGAGATCTGAGTAGACCAAGTCCGACCTAAAAAATGAACAAACAAATGTAAAACAACAAAAAAAAAAAAAACCATGTGTACTACTACAAATAATATCACTTAGTTACTACTTGATTCACATAATTCAGAGAAAGAATCGACTTATGCACGACTTTTGGCATGAATAGTAATTGTACACTGCTAGTTAAGCCCACACTGATCTATTATTTTTTTTATACAAGAGGAAGAAAAATGCTACTACTTTCAAAATAAGACTGAGCGTGACTCGAACCTCAACTATAAGATAGAAAAACTTACAACCAACTGAACTTCTCTTACTCATGTACCAATCGATCATTAATAATAAATACTCTTGTCATTTGTGGTAGTACTTACGGAGAGCATGAGGCCGGTTGTCATGTTAATAAAGACAACCCCACAAAAGGCGGCCATACAAATGACGAAATCAAACTTGTCAACCTTGAACAAATGAATAATCTCCGAGCAGTTGATGAGGCCGAACATGGCGGACATGATAATGGCGGATAGAGCAACGAGAGGCGTGTGACTAAACAGAGGCGCCAAGAACAGCAGCGTCAACGCCATGCAAAATGCCATTACTATGTTCGACATCGCCGTCTTTGCACCGGCGCTGTAATTCACCGCCGTTTTCGAAAAGGGCCCTGCATTAATAATTTATCAACAAGCAACATCACTAAATTAAGTCACAGGGGTTAAAATGTTACAAATTATTTCAACGTTACATTTAAGTCTCATATTTGTATACATATGTACCCGTAGTCAAATAACAAGAAGTGAGAGACCCAACAATATTCATGATGCCAAAAGCTAACATTTCCTTGTTCCCATCAACTTGGGAATTATTCATGATGGCAAAGCTCCTCCCAATAGCTATTCCTTCCTGCAAATAAATAATTTAGCTTCCACCCCAAATAATAATAATAATAATAATAATAAGGTGCTTACAGCCAGAGCAACAAGGGCAGTAATGAGTCCTGTTTTCAAAACTGCTGGTAGATACTTTGAGTTGAAGTTTAAATATTGAATGGAAAGAGGATTAATTCCTTTCTTCAGCGGGCCCACCTAAACGACAAAAAATTTGGAAAAATGAGATACTTTTTATCAAGTTGCTCTGGACATACGAACATTATTGGAAGAGACTCCCCATCAAGTTGTTGTTGCATGTGAAAAGGAAGATACTTCTTATCTTGATGTGATGGGTTACCCAACTTTTATTTATAAATTATAGGCTACAATTTATTATTATAATATACAATATATTCACCAGGTCTTACTATTTTATTAATAACAAAGTTAAATATTCAGCCAAATTTATTTTAAAAAATGTTGGTACGTGAAAAGACATTTTTGTCCCCTTTAAGATCCTTTACCACTTGCCAACGAGAAGGCTAGTAAAGAGCACTAATCAATGATGATAAAAATAATAGACATGATAAAATGTAGCAACCGCAACTACAATGATAGTGTCGGAATTGCATCAACATCGTTGAATATGGTGCATGCTTAATTCTTACAACTTCTAATTAAGTAATAACCAAGTTCATTAGGTCATCATATAGTTTATAGTAAAAAAATGGAATTTCATAAGTGCAAAGTGTATTTTTTTTTTACCGTCTATGTTTACGTCTAAATTAAGCCCATAATCATTATTAAGATGTGGGTACTTAATTCAAAGTTTGGTATCACATCATTTTTTTTACAGAGAAAGCTTAGTAGTTAGGGAATCGCTGTTTATTTTCAGTTAAAAATAAGGGTTCAAATTTTGCTGTAGATGAAAAAAAAAAAAAAAAAGAAGTCATTTTGCCATAGCAAACAAATATAAAAAAATAAAAAAATGTTGGAAGGGAAAAAAAAAGACCAGACAACAAAGACTGAAACATAGGTCAAAAAAATCTGCTCCTTTTTTTATGTATTTTGCTTCACTTTAAAAGTCACTTGTAATTTAATAATTGAATTTTTTATATTTCTAAAAGTGATGACAAATAAAGGGCACTTACAGTTTGTATCCCATGTTCTGGTCCATGGATGAAATATGCAAAAACACAGCCGACAACGACGACGACCATAGGAGCCATAGCGGATACCCAAAATAGCTTTGGCCTTTTTTGCCTCTAAAAGTTTTTTAAGCACAATATTTATTTATTTATTTAATAATAATAATAATAATAATAATAATAATAATAATAATAATAATAGTGGGAGAGCTAAAGAAAAAAAAAAGTCACATAAAAGTGCTCACAATAAATCTGGTAAATTGAAGAAAAACAAGGAAGATTATGCCAACTACCACGCTCTCCCACCTCCACTGCAAAAGAACATAAATGTTAATTTGTATAAAGTATAATTTGCTGGAATCATGTTAGCACTATATGATGCCTCTAATAAAGAAAGTATAGCTAGGGGAGAGCCAAAAAAATTAATCAAGAGAGCGGAATGAACTAATTTTGAGGCCGGGCATAATTTTATAGGAGATAGAAATAATTTTATAAAATTTTATATATAGTATTGAAAGAAAAAAAAAAGTTCAACGGTATGATCGCTTGTTTCCGTCCGTATATAGTTCCATCCCAAAGTATGGCTAGCATTAGACATCCCAACTGACCCAAGTCAGGATAGGAAGCATGGGCAGCACATGTTGGGACCGACGTCTCTTTTGGGGGTTACGGTGTATCTCACATCCAGACTCAACACAATTAGTACGTCAAGTTTTTATTACATTAAAGATTTTAAATTTTTTTTTTCAAAATAATTTATTTGTGCTTTTTGTTCAAGCATTAGAAGTCCTATGTCCATATTTCACTTTTGAAAACACCCCTCACCATATTGTACTTCATTTTTATTAATGTCAATATAAGTCATCATTAAAATATTCATGTGGCTGTGGACTTGTTCAAAAGCCAACCCTTTATTTGAAAAAGAAATGTTATTTCTAAAAAAGGACACTTAGTTTTTCATTTTCTTTTTTTCCCCTCTTCTCTTGCACACAATTACCTCATGTTTATTATGGATGATCGCATGAACAACAGATACAATGTCTGTTTTGGTCGTAAAATGCTTCATTCCAAACATGCCTTTCAACTGTTGCAAGCAAATTAGTGTTGCTGTCCCTCCCATGAATCCAGTAATTGTGGAATGGGATAGGAAATCCACTAACATCCCTAACCTGCAAAATTAATTATCTCTATCTTCATTAATTTAATTACATATTCACGACAATATAATTACTATTAATTTGTGATTAATTATCACTTACACCCCAAAATAATATTTGCAGATTTATTTACCAGCAATATTTAAAAAAGTCAATTTCAATTGTGTTATTTAGTATCAATTTTTTAACATTATTTGGTATCTTCATTTTATTGCCTTGTATTTATTTACCTTAGAAAACCTAAAAGTGTTTGAAAGACGCCAGTGACAAAGGTGGCAGTGAAAACTAAGTGAAGGTACAATGCCGGATCATGTTCCGGCGACGCCACTTTGCCGATGCTCTGTGCGATGAGCAACGAGCACGCCGCCACCGTCCCCACCGCCAGATGCTTTGAGTCCCCCAAAACAGCATATATAAGCGGCGGAACAAAGCTCGAATCTGCCCATGATCATCAAAAAATACCAACCAAAGCACTAATTAATTATTGAAATATTATCAGAATTTTATTAAAACAAAACAGATATTAATCATGTTTATTAAATTATTTCCTTTTTTTTAACTATCAAAATAGGATAATTTCATAATTAAGAACAAATAATTAATAGGAGGTTGCATGGCACTTAATTAACTAATAGTACTCACATAGGCCAATGATGGGAGGAATGTTGGCGAGTTTGGCGTAACTAATTCCTTGAGGGATGGCGAGGCTGGTGATGGTGATTCCGGCCAGCAAATCTAGCCGAAAGAGGCCGAAATTGTACTTGGGAAGCCATTCAAATATCGGGATGAAGTACTCGACGGCCTTCTTCGCGCGGCGGAGGGGGCTTCCCTCGTCGCGGAAGCGGCTGAAGGGGTCGTCGGGGAAAAAGGTCTCCTTGAGATCGGACTTAAAGGTGGCGACGAAGCCTCGCGGCCGGTCCGGGAGGCTCACCGGGTAATTGGAATTGAGGAACGTTGTTCCCATAATACTTTTGGAGTGCAATAAAATTAAGAATGAAAATATTGTGGTTTGCAATTTGCACTTTGCAGTTAGAGGGAGAGGGATTGGAGACGTGGAGAAGAGTACTACGTGTATTTATAACCGAAAACTTAGTGGGAGGTTGAGAATAATTATTATTAACTAGGGGGTTTTAATGGATTTTCTTGGATAAGAGTACAAGACTAGGCACCACGTGTGCACCGTGGAAAAACTTTTATGCGCAATTATTTCAGTTTTGCTGATTTGATAATTAACGATTTGAAGAGAGAAATTACATCAAATAATATATTTCTAACTTTTAATACAAGTAAATAGTGTGTTTTTTTAAATATTTAAAATTATAGTATTTTTGAATTATTGTTCTCTTTAAACATTTAAATTTTTAATTTTATCTCATTTTTTTTCTCGTTTTTATTTTTCGTTCTTTATACTGTTTTGTTTTGTGTTTCTCTCTCAATCATTCTATATAAACATAAATTTCGTTTTAATTTAAATAGGCTATTTATTAAACATTAATCACATTTTAATCTATTTATTTTTATTCAATTAATGATGGCCTAATTCCCTTATTTTCTCTTAAGATTATTGGATATTGGGCTTTTATTTTATTTTAAGAAAGAAATATTTGGATTATTAAGCGTTTATTTTAAGAAAGATGTTTTTTTTGTTACTTTTGGTTGGAGATTACCTGGAATATTTGGTGTATAGGCTTGTATTGTTTGCCAGTTCTGTTAGTAGGTTGAAATTTTTGAGTTTGGTATTTAATTTCGTGATCTTTTTCTAAGCATCTATCTCGAGGAGGTGGGGGAAGGGCGTTTTAAAAAAAAGATTGTATTTACACAAACTAAAACATATTTAGCCAGACAAACAAAAAAAAATATTCAGCCAAAAGCAAAGCAAAAAATTTAGTTAGAAGTCCCAACAATTTTTTTTAAAGAAGAATTTTGATGGTGGTGATGACAAGGAAAAAACTCGACTTGTATTTTCTTGTAATTTTAAGATACACCAACTCTAATATAAATTTTTATACAACTCGTAAGTTGTCATTAATTTGTTAGTAGATGCAACCTACTAATGTGTAAATCTTATAAATTTTTACCAATAAATATATGACAAAAAAACCGATTTTTTCAAAGTTGTAACTTGTAAAATTTAATGGGATTTTTTTGGGTTTTATGAACAATATTGGCTAAAAGAAAAAATAAATATGGCATTAGAGATAGGATTATTTCTGCAAGCAGTACAAGTTTCGGAAGAAAGCCAACTCATTAATATTCGGATTTTTTACTCCAGTGAGTAATTTCTTTTTTGGTTTTAGGGAAATTTTTATTCTTATAACAATTTAATATAAAAATTAAAAATATCCATGTCATCAATTTTTCCTTAATACTTAGGGGCAGTTTGCAAGAGAGGTTCTTTCTAACTATTATTAACAACTAAGAACAGTGTAAAGCTCTCACACATTATAAGTAAAAAACTACAAAACTCTTACGTGCTCTAGTTTCAAACCAAAGCTATTGGTTCTAACCGTTCTTTCAAATGACTTGCCTATTTGCTATTTATTTTAATGTTTCTATATATATTATTGTTATATTGTTGGTTTCCTGCTTTCGTTGTATTCTTGCTTATAAATTTGTAGTCCCTATACATGTACCACGTTAAATTACATTTTTTTTGGTTTTTTCCCTCGAATTCGTATATGTCTGCGCGTGTGTTTTTCTTCTACTTATAAAAAAAAAAAAAAAAAAAAATCAGAAAGCGAATTTTAGTGTTTCAATATATTTTTTTATCAGTTCTTTTGGTGGGGCACAATTTGATTGCGAGTTCAATTTTCCCTCTTCGTACTTGTATATAATGAACCCCAATTGATAGTCTACCACTTTTAAAGAAAACATGAGATAAAATAAAAGAATTCAACTTCTCATTTCATATCCCTCTAATAATATAATAACCGCTATTAAAATAAACTAAAATATCATATCTATTAAAATATCATGCAATATTATTAAAATGTTACGTTAATTTACCTTAAAACATCAGTTAAAACTAACTGACATAACGTAATATTATTTGTAGAAGGAGATATGAGCAGAATAGAACAAACATGTCTATACACATTTATATGTAATTGTCATATAATAAAAAGATATTATTTCATTCAACAAAAAGGGACGTTGTTGTTGTTGTTGTTATGGGAAAATTCGACTTTTCATTCAACCGTAAACAGCATCAGCTTTCGCAATTTTTTCCAGGGAGGTATAGGAGAGAAGTTATTTCTTTCTGAGGGTAGTAAATAGCCACAAAATAGAAGAATATTAAAGAGTAAGAAATTCTAATATGCCTTATAAGCGTACACACATTTTCTTTTTAAACTTTTCAAGAGCTTGATAATATTTTCAATTTAAAAAAAAATGAAAATAATACTAAACAAGGCCTGAGCCCTGAGTGACATTGAAACTCACATTTTATTGTGCGATTCAGGGAAATGTCCGAATTTTGGTGAGATTACTGAAAAAATGGACGAAGTTTTGGGCTGAAAAAAAAAATATTTCCACCTCATATTTACTGAATTAAAATAATTAGTGAATCTCATATCTTTATGGAGTGAATCTTTTATTGACTAAAGTAATTAGTAAATCTTATAGTTATTCCACCATTTTTACCTTATAAATAAATACCGCGGGAATAAAAAATACGTCATTTGCCAGTTACAACAATCGTCTGATTTATTTTCTCCAAAATCTTCATTATATTCGAATTATTATGATATATTCACTGAATCAATTATTGGACCTTTGAAGTCAAATTCAAGTCCCGTACGTCAATCAATCTGAACCTTGATTTTCTGTCGTCATCATACCAATATGCATCTTCGAAGACACTAACAAATTGTCAATCGCTATTCGAAATAACAAAATTAATCAATGAGAACCCTTAAGAGACCCTCTGATAGGGTTAGTTATCAAAATTGACGATTGCGCAAATGAACGAGTAAATAACTAATGAACACCCATAAAAAACCTAATGGACACGCTTATAAAAAAACAATGTTGTAAGATATTGGTGGTGCTAAACACCGTATGTTAATATCAGATAAGGTTCATAGAATAAGACTCACATATGGAGTCAGGGTCGGAGGGAGGTGGGGGCAAGGGGGGCATATGTCCCTTGAATTTTTTATTTTTTTATATATACTTATTTGAATTTTTTACATGTATATATATGCACGTATATATGTGTATATGTCACTAACCCAAGTTAATAAATATATATTTCAAATATATATCTAATAAACTTAATTTCAATATATTATTTGTTTATTCTATTTTTGTTTTTGTGTTTTCTTATTAAATTTTAGGTGCTTTGTTGAAATGTTTTCTCTAATTTGCTCTTCTTAGAGCACTTTGTTTTTGAAATTCTTATAATTTTTTAAGATGACTTATAAAAATAATTTTCTTAAGATGGCCTATAAGAATAAATTTTCTAAAATATGGTCATATTTAAGCATTTTTCTTCACATGCAACCCTCTTTATTACTATTTTTATATTTTTCTTCTCAAGCAGCCCTTTTTATTACTATTTTTACACAAAGACTTTTCTCCAATTTGTCCTTGTCAAAGTAATTTTTTTAAATGTGTCCCTACTTTAAATTTTTATCTAACTTTTTAGCTAAAATTTTTATTACTCAAAGACTCTCTACTTGTGTGTACATATATGTATTATTCAACTAAAGATACTTTTTTATTAAAAGTAACATTTCAATCTATTTTACTTAAAAAATAATTAAACTAATCTCTTATAGTATAATTACATTAAAAAAAACTAAAATTAGGACTTGACATTTTAAAGGGTTTTTTGTATTTTTCGAATTGTTAGTTTAAGTCCCTCCTGAAACAAAATTCTAGCTTCATTATTGTATAGGGTTCGCTTTTTATAAATTGTAGTGTTTAACTCCTGTGACATCTAAGTATTTTTTCCGTGTAAAATTCTACTTCTTTTAGAATAACATGTAAATGCTACTTTTGAGGATGATGGAGATTGTGATTTAACTGACGTTCTAACTACATAATATAAACATTGTCGTTTATAATTACTATAAATCACATACAATAATTTTTTTTTTAGAAAAAGATCATATATTATCATGGCAATAGTTTAGGAGCATTGGTTTGAACGAATTTTGGTTAAAATCAATGCGAATAAATTTTGGTTAAAACTATTGTTGTATATGAAAATTTTGCATTGTCGCTCGCTTTTTCTCAATAGTACTGTAATATATGAGAGTTTTATATTGTATTAATTAAAAATTTTAATTGCAACCAAATATATCAAACACCCTAATAATGTTTCTATTGTCTGGCACTGCGTACCAAAACGGAATATATGTACTTTACCTAAAGAAAAGAAAAGGAATATACTATAGGAGTCTAGGACCAACTGATACATTGCATTTTTAACAATAAATCATACATTAGCATGGCAATGTTGTATTGCATAATTTGACACCACAAACTGTATTCTTGGACCAACTGGCTACGAAAGTGATGTAACAATTCCAGCTATATCACTGCAAGATGTTATATTATCGCCTTCCCAACCTAAATAATTCTGTCACTCACTATTTGTATTTTGGAATTTTCCAAGAGGTTTCCCTACCATTTGCGTTGAGTTGAAAGCAAAGAAAACTTACAAAGTACTATTATTAAGGGCAACAAAAAAAAAAAGGCGCTGAATCTCAAGACTACCATAAGGTGGAACGAAAGATTAGGAGGCTGATAGACTAGTTTTAGACAGCCACCATGAATTTATGAATATAAATTATAAAGTAATAGTACGTAGGAGAGCTTTTTTTTTTTTTTTTTTTTTTTTTTGCTTCATTCGCAAATAAGAATTCAAACTCTACATGTTATAATGAGGTTAAAAGCATGTTTACGCTGCATAAAAGAGAAAAGGAAAATAAGGAGTGGTTCTTTTTCTCTTTAAATAATATATTTACTTAATTACAAAATCAATAATAAGAGTTTTATAGGCCATACATAATAGAAGAAATAAGAAAAAGGACACCAATTCTTCTATACATTTTAGTATTGATTCTCTATCAAAAGAAATAAATATAATATTTAATTAGATATCGAAATTCAAATGTTATTATATAATAGCTATTGTTTCCTATCACACCATAAATGATTAAGTAAACACTAAAAAGAGAATAAAGTAATGTTCACTCTCATGACTTTACTTTTTTTTTTTTCCCTAATCCTATTGTTTTTTTTTTTCTTTACATTCCTTTACAACTGTTTGGTAAACATGTCCTAAGTAGTCTGGTATTATGCCCTAAGAAAATTAGTGAAATAGTTCATAGGATAATTAAGAAAAAATAGCCAACAAAGACGATTTATTAAATACATGTATTTCCTTACCAATAATTTTTAAGGATAAAGCTGGCCGGCGAAAAGACGTTTGCTTTCACAAAGGCTCCATAATAAGAGTTCAAATCGAAGTAGTGTTTCTAATCGAACCACAACCAAATAAACCCTCCCTCAGTTAAAGCATGGACGAGATAACATCGGAGGGCTATACATGACTAACTTCTAAGTTTTATATTGGTCAGCTGCACATAAAAAAAGAAATCTATTTTAAACATTGAAATGGAATCACCACTGGTTAACTTTAGGGGTTATTTTCATTTTTTGTTCCCTACAAAATTAATTAAGACCGTCGACGTTTAATATTCTAAATGGCACAAATTTGGTCCGTTAAAGTTTTATAGTGTGTTTGGTAATGTCAGTTTTAATTAAAACTTTTAGTTGTTACAATGTAAAATTTTTACATGCTACAGTTCAAGAAAAAATAAGCTATAATATAAACCTCTCATATGCTATTGGTTTCTAACCAAAATTACTTCAAACTATCGATTCCAGCCATACTTTCTAAATACCTAATTAATATGTGACGTCAATAGTCTCCCGTCTTTCAAATGTTAAACTTTTGACGATTCGTGAATGTAAGCTGCACGCGATATCCAGGTAACAAGTTAACTCACAAAAAAAAATCCTATTTCACTTACGGGAAGAGAGATCCAAGATCTAGAAGAACCTCACGACGCTTCAACTTTAAATTGATCATCAGGTCAGTTTTACTACTAAACACAAACAATTTGGGCAGCTATGTCTTTAATAACTTGTTACCTGCATGTCACGTCCATCTGACTTGCATTTGTCATCTGAAATTTAACATTTAAAACACAGAGGATTAATATTGGTGTCACTGATTCAAACTTTAAAGACCAAATTTGTGTGATTTGAAGTGTCAGCCGAAGTAGATGACCGTAATTCCTAGAGGCCAAAAATGAAAATAAGGCTTTAGTTTGCATCTTTATTAATCATCTGATCTAGCTCAATTTAACTTATGGTCTAGACCCTCATCATTGCTTGCTTATGCTCTAGCTGTTTAAATAAACCTAGTTGAGGGGCAGGTAAAAAGATTAGGATAGGACCATTCACGAGAAACATTAGTTAACCAAGTGTATAATGCCAATAATTTCGATTAAACATGAATTATATAAAAATAATAATGAGATTTTTGAAGATAATATGAATTTGTAAAGAAATACCATATATGGCAGTCCAAGTTCTCGGCCAGATATATTGCTATATATTGTACATGTGGTTAATATTAAAAGTTTACGGGTCAAAAGAGTACTAATATCCAATAATTAAGAAAATTTTCAATGTGTAAATAACCAATAATGCATCATTTAAAAAAAAAAAAAACAATCTGATAGAGAATTTGTGACCATGCCACAACTAACAATCGATATTCGATAGTGGTTCTAGATCAGCCTTAATCATTCAGAAAGAATTATTTAATGCAAAAGAGCATCTTTGCTCCCATATAATGGACCCCAATATCTGGATGACTCCTTAAATTCTCTCCATTTTGTCACCGTTTATTTATAATATACATGCCGTTTTCATAGTCAATACACTATCTCCTAATCTTTGTCCACTTTCAAACCTTTTTCCCGACATCTTGTTTATTGGATTCTACCACATAGAGTTCACATTAGTATGCAACTAGTCAAAGCCCAAAATGGACTTGCATTCTTGCAAATACACCTATATATATATATATATTATTTGGGCTATTATTTTGAAATATGGAAAACATGTGGAACGCATTACATTGTGTAATACATTGATGTGCAATGACATGGTAGATTTTGCCAAGTTAATGCGTCACACAACTTGCTGAGGTGTTGTTTGAAGAATCGGCAAATACAAATTAACTTATATAGACAAATGAATTATATATGTCGACAATTTTTAAGGATCAATCTTGATGGTATTTTCCATAGGAGGGATCGGGAATGAATGTTGAACAAGTTATACTTAAATTTCAAAGCCACCCAAGCAACACTTTTTTTTCCCTAGAAATGCCCTATTTGTGCTATTTTGTTGTCCTAATCATACATATCATCGAAATAACTAGACTACAACGTATATTTTCAATTTTTTTTTAATTAATGCCAATGACGTCCTCATACTTTACACCTTTTTAAAAAGTTCAAAACTAGCATTGATCTTTATATCTTGGTGTGTCAAAGTTAATCATGTTATATATGTGTTAAATTTTAGACGGAATAAATTACTATATGTTGTTTTAATGGACAGCTAATAAGAATATTAACTTGAGAGTTGGAGATCAATTTTGGTAAGTTTTAAATACTAAAAACTAAAATAGAATTGGTGTAACGTTTGAAACCATTTTATGATTAACTTCTTTTTTTTGTCTTCCTTTGTATTTGATATGGAGTCTTAAATGTGATGATATATAGTCCCTTATTTGGTTTTTAAAGGATTGGGTTTTTCGGTCTGAGTTGTGAACCAAATTCAAATCCGTGTTCAATGAGCACCTAGTCTAGATTTTATTTCTCGTTCAAATCAAGTTGAACTGTTCAACTCAAAGTTTAAAAGACCCTTTCCACTTTTCACAACCATTTCTCAACAATCAAAAATCATGCCCCATTACCTCTCTGCATTCTACACCTATCCAAACACACCAAACACGGGTGTCCCTATTAAACGTGTTATGCTTCTCATGTAGCTTTCTGATCACTGTCCAAGGAGAAATGTATCTTTTTATTATTTGCTTTTCCAAACACTCCATTTTACAAGTGTTTTGGGGTTGTGGCCTTTGCCAACTTCTTCATCTACCTCTTGACCTTTGGTAGCATCGTAGAGTCAAAATCCCTTTTGGGCAACTTGTTATGCGTGTGTAGAGACTAGAGATGTTGGACAAGAAGAAGTCTTAGTATTGCATTATGAAAATTTACGATGGCCCGCTTCAAACTTGTTAAGAGCTATAACAATATATATCACATTTTTCACCTTTATTCATTTGTAATTTAAATAATATATAATCTTCACACAATCCACTATTGTGGATCTGATTTGTTATTTTCCCAGTAATTAAAAAGGTCTATATATACAATATACTTGTGTGTGTGCGCGTGTGTATATATATATGTGTGTGTATTCATGTAAGGTTCAATTACATTAAGGAAAAATAGAAGTATTAGGGTGTTTGTGTTTTTTGATTGGGACTTTGAAATTATTTGGTGGCTTGTGATTCAGCTGTCGGCGAATTAAAACTAAAAATTTCTCAACTGAAGACATATCGAAACAGACGGAGAATGTCAAAGGGAAATTACTCAAACAAGGATTCTTAAAAGTCCTCGAATAATTAAACATAGATTAGGATGCCACCTTGTATTTGCATTAATTTGTATGTGTTAGTACTCCTTAAATCTTTTATCCCATACGTTTTGTGAAAAATGTGCAAATAGCCGTATAAAAAGACTGAAAAAAGAAGCAAAGTAATACAGTTTTCCCATTAGAGCTTTCAATTATCAGTTTCTCTAATTATTTCCGTATTGACTTGCTTTTCGTTGCCAGTCAGTGCGCAGCAGAATCTGAAAAAATAACAAATTTAAAGCTTTTTTTTTTTTTGTGTGAAAGGAATAGGAAATTAAAATTTTGTTACACATATATGTCGTAATCATTCAAAAGGGCATGTTTCCTATTTATTAAAGACTCCTCCTTGAACAAAGTCGTTTCACATTTGACCCCCTCCTTGACGTGGGAGTGCAGAAGCCTGAAAATGGTACTATTATAATACAATGAGCAAGAATTAGAGCCTTTATTTTTCTTCTTTTTTTTTGAAAATAGGAATTTTTTTTATCATGAAAAGCTAGTGCAAACACTAATTTGAATTCTAATAGCCTTCTACTATAGGAAACACGAAATCGACAAACTAATGTCTCCTGTAAATTCAAATGAGATGATCAAAGGAATAGTGCATACTGGCTCTGCACAAATTATAACCCGGAATATGTATGCTAAAGATCATATATACACATGACTCTTTAATAGATCGATACTATCGATGGAAAGATTTCATTATTTGACATCGAGTAGTACTAAGGTTGTAAGGAAAACCACAAGAAATAAATCTAGAGGATGAAAAACAAAACCGTACACTAAACAAAGACAGACAAGTTTGAAACCACCATTTGCACAAATCCAAAGCAAACAAAAACGAAAAGGAAAAAACGACGACAAACAGAAGAAGCTTCCAGCTAAGAGACAATCTTCCCAAAACAAGGAAAGGTTGGGCATCAAATGAAAGAAAAGTTATTATCGGTCTGCCATCAAACAATGCATAAGCATCACACGTGCAGTTCAATGTAACCACCTAATACGACACTTTAGGGTGTATAGAAGGGTGGTGAGAACCGCTTTTACTGTTGCATGTAAGAGCTTTATACTGTAGCAATTTTTTTTATTGTTATTGTAGCATGTGAGAGCTTTACAGTGTTCATAACTGAGTTTGTGATGAGAACCACGCGGTGAAAACTATTGCCAAACACATGAATTCTAATCCCATCAAGACACCTCTCTACTTTCCATATGATTAGTCCTCAAAAATTATATTCATAATTTAAGCTTAGGTAAATTTTTGTTAAACCATCTAAATCTTTGTCTGTAAGTACTATTAATTTTCTAATGGGTCATTTATTTCTGATCTTTTTATAAATGTAATTTGGTTATATGCTTGAAATCTCATATACTCTAAGTCCTAAATAAATACTAATCGCAATATTATTTGTAAATTTCATCCCTATGATTCCTAACTATCCGTAATATCATATCTCCCACAAGCTAATTTTTTCTATTACTAATTTAATTTCACCCATTGATAAATCAAAAGATATTATAGGTTGACGTGAATCCTTTAATCATTATGAATTAAGATCAATAAATAAATATCAATAATAAAATTTATTTTCTTCATGAAATTATAAAAGAATTTGAATTCTATTGAGGTCCAGTCTAATGTATTAATCTAAATACGTAGGCTCCTCTATAATCACTACATTAATCCAGATAAGATTATTACGTTCCTAATGGAAATAAAAATCAAAATAAAGTGTCATTTTATTTACTGATTGTGAACCATACATTCATGCTAGGTTTTTTGAAATTAAATCTTATATTTACTTGAACACCATATAAATGATTAAAAAACTTATAATTACTAATTAGTATTGAATTCTTATGACATTTACTCACAAACATATAATAACTAACAACACGAGTTATATATAATAAGATCCATAAAACTTATTTCTCATAATGACAAAATAGGGATTACGTACCTGCTTGAACAACACTAATATATCCCAACATATAACGAATTCATCATCGTTGATGTCAATATATATAGGTAATATATTGATGATGGCCGGTTTTAGGTAAAATATATTGGTCATCGATAAGGTAATGCTAACATACGCTGCACAGTAAGGGTTAATTTGGCGATTTGAACTGTCAAAAGTGAGAGTTGATTAGAAAATGCAGAGATTTTTTTTACTAAATTTAGTCGTATGTCTACATATGCTGTCACTAAAAACCAAACGTAAACCAGATAGTATACATATGCGAAATACGATAATTGGCAAATATTGCTCAATCTTTTATATCATTTGGAGTAAAATTTGGAACCCATTGTGAGATTAATTGGGATTGCAATGTAAATTTCAGAGTTCAAAAAAACCAAAGCTCTTCTGGATTGCAGCAGCTGCTCCATTGGTTTCCATTATTTTGTCAACTACTTTAGTCTTCGCCCTTAAAAAGAAATTCAAACATGTTCCAAAGGTAAGAAAGTTACGCCCCAATTTTCTCATTCAAGTTTAATATTATTTCCAAATACCCTTTTAGCATAATCACATGAAGAAAAATTTTCACTCTAAAATTATACTAATCAGCTGTTGTCAAGCAGATTGGTAGGCTACCAAATGGGCATCAACAAACATGTTATACTTTCACGGTGATCGTTACCTCGCTATTGCCATCGAAACCAGGGTCATAACAGGCCTCCTTGCACTCACTATATATATTGTACTACTCTTGGACTAAATTTGTTACCTGTTGAAATAAATTTGAGTCTCACGTCATTTAAATATAAAGCTTAGAGTATTGGTCCACATCAAGTTTTGATATAAGATGTTAAAATTACTTTTTTTTTTAATGTTTTTGTCTTGTGCATTGCATCCCACAGGAAGGAATTGCAGTTGGAAGAACATTTGCTTCAATGCAGAATTACCAACTTGACGGTAACAGAGAAATGATGACGATTGGTGTGATGAATATAGTATTTGGTTTTGTTGGATTTTGTGATTCAAATAAGGAGCGAAAAATTAAAATTAATTCCCACAAAACCCTTGCAGGATCCATGCAATTCGATTAGATTGATAAGAAAATCATTGAATCTTACTAGGATGACAAAAATAGGCAAAATTTTTGAAAAAAAGAGAGCGGGTTCACATCGGTGACACCTAAACTTGAGCCTTTTATTTTCAAGATCGAAAAACAATGTTATAATTAAGTTTTTGTTAAACAAGTTATAATTAAGTTTATTATAGCCTGCTTAGAAAACAATGTTTTATGGTAAAATTTGAATTGAAAAGATTGTAGCAATATCAATTTTATGAAAAAAATATTATAACAAAATTAGTTTAAATTAAAACTTTTTGTTTCAAAACTATATCTCTGAAAGGGATCTAAATTGGGGTTTGTGCCTTCACTTTGTTTTCTTTGTTGCAGAATATTAAGATGGATGCGGAAAGAGGAAGAAAGGATTCAAAAAGACAATGGGTCACCCTTGACATGTGCACTTTTGGATATTAGTGGTACGCAAGTGTATTGCATGCCATTGCATGTTCAAATTTAGTAGCAAGAGACCATATGAAAACAGAAAATTAATAGTACAATATTAAGATTGATAAAACTAGTCGTTTGCATTTAGGGTGTTTGATTAGGAGAAAAGTTCTAACCGTAAAGTGAGAGCCGTACATTGTAGCATATAAAAACTTTATATTATAATATATTTTCACTTTATATTATAACATGTAAGAGTTTTTTTTATTTACAGTTTGAACATGAGAGTTCAAATTACTCTTTTAAACCCCTTAATCAGCTTTGAAAAAAGCCTTCAAACTAATTAATTAATTGCTTGTATTCATTTTCAGC